>CAEFZP010001455.1:10000-52024 GCA_903064625.1 Mallotus villosus | reverse complement strand
GTGTGTGACGGGTGTTTCATACAGTGTCTGACTGAGTGTTTCTGTGGGTCTGACTGGGTGTTTCTGTGTGTCTGACTGTGTGTTTCTGTGTCTGACTGGTGTTTCAAGTGTCTACTGCTGTGTTTCTCTGTGTGTTGACTTGGTGTTTCTTCTGTGTGTTGACTGGGTGTTTCTGGGTGTTGACTGGGTGTTTTCTTCTGTGTCTGACTGGGGTTCTTCTGTGTCTGACTGGGTGTTTCATGTGTCTGACTGAGTGTTTCTCTGTGTCTGACTGGGTGTTTTCTCTGGTCTGACTGGGTGTTTCTGGGTGTTGACTGGGTGTTTCTGTGTGTGTTGACTTGGTGTTTCTCTGTGTCTGACTGGGTGTTCTGTGTCTGACTGGGTGTTTCTTCTGTGTCTGACTGGGTGTTTCTTCTTCGTGTCTGACTGGTGTTTGTTTCTGTGTGTTTGACTGGGTGTTTTTCTGTGTGTGACTGGGTGTTTCTGTGTCTGACTGTGTGTTTCTGTGTGTTGACTGGGTGTTTCTGTGTGTTGACTGGGTGTTTTCTGTGTGTGACGGGTGTTTCTGTGTCTGACTGGGTGTTTCTGTGTCTGACTGGGTGTTTCTGTGTCGACTGGGTGTTTCTTCTGTGTCTGACTGGGTGTGTTTCAGTGTCTGACTGGGTGTTTCTGTGTGTTTGACTGGGTGTTTCTGTGTCTGACTGGGTGTTTCTGTGTGTTGACTGGGTGTTTCTGTGTCTGACTGGGTGTTTTCTGTGTGTTGACTGGGTGTTTCTGTGTCTGACTGGGTGTTTCAGTGTCTGACTGGGTGTTTCGTTCTCTGGTGTTGACTGAGTGTGTTTCTGTGGTTGACTGGGTGTTTCTGTGTTGACTGAGTGTTTCTGTGTTGACTGAGTGTTTCTGTGTGTTGACTGGGTGTTTCTGTGTCTGACTGGGTGTTTCAGTTCAGTGTCTGACTGGGTGTTTCTGTGTGTTGACTGGGTGTTTCTGTGTCTGACTGGGTGTTTGCTTTCTGTGTCTGACTGGGTGTTTCTTCTGTGTCTGACTGGGTGTTTCAGCATGTCTGACTGGGTGTTTCTGTGTGTTGACTGGGTGTTTCAGTGTCTGACTGGGTGTTTCTGTGTGTTGACTGGGTGTTTCTGTGTTGACTGAGTGTTTTCTGTGTGTTGACTGGGTGTTTCTGTGTCTGACTGGGTGTTTTCTGTGTCTGACTGGGTGTGTTTCTGTGTCTGACTGGTGTGTTTCTGTGTCTGACTGGGTGTTTCTGTGTCTGACTGGGTGTTTCAGGTCAGGTCTGACTGGGTGTTTTTCTGTGTTGACTGAGTGGTTTCTGTGTGTTGACTGGGTGTTTCTGTGTGTCTGACTGGGTGTTCTCTGTGGTGTTGACTGGGTGTTTCTCTGTGTGTTGACTGGGTGTTTTCTGTGTGTGTGACTGGGTGTGTTTCTGTGTGTTGACTGGGTGTTTCTGTGTGTTGACTGGGTGTTTCTGTGTGTTGACTGGGTGTTTCTGTGTCTGACTGGGTGTTTTCTGTGTCTGACTGGGTGTTTCTGTGTCTGACTGGGTGTTTCTGTGTGTCTGACTGGGTGTGTTTCTGTGTCTGACTGGGTGTTTCAGTGTCTGACTGGGTGTTTCTGTGTTGACTGAGTGTTTCTGTGTGTTGACTGGGTGTTTCTTGTGTGGTTGACTGGGTGTTTCTGTGTGTTGACTGGTGTGTTTCTGTGTTGACTGAGTGTTTTCTGTGTGTTGACTGGGTGTTTCTGTGTTGACTGAGTGTTTTCTGTGTGTTGACTGGGTGTTTCTTCTGTGTGTTGCGACTGGGTGTTTCGTGTGTTGACTGAGTGTTTCTGTGTGTTGACTGGGTGTTTTCTGTGTGTTGACTGAGTGTTTCTGTGTGTTGACTGGGTGTTTCTTCTGTGTTGACTGAGTGTTTCTGTGTGTTGACTGGGTGTTTCTGTGTGTTGACTGGGTGTTTCTGTGTGTTGACTGGGTGTTTCTGTGTGTTGACTGGGTGTTTTCTGTGTCTGACTGGGTGTTTCTGTGTGTTTGACTGGGTGTTTCTGTGTCTGACTGGGTGTTTCTGTGTGTTGACTGGGTGTTTCTTCTGTGTCTGACTGGGTGTTTCTGTGCTGCTCCAGGGCAGAGCCTGGGTCCGCGTGGCCCTCATGGAGAAGAGGCTGTCTGAGTACATAGCCACGGCTCTGAGGGACAGCAGAACCACACGGTAGCTAACCCTGTTCAGACCACAACATGACCGCAAGCAACCACGACATCCATAGCATTCTTCCTGGTCAAAACAGATGAACAAACACATGAAAATGAAGCACTGACACCATGGAAACGTACCACAGCACACTACAGCTATAAAGAAAGGATCCAAGTGTGTGTGTGTGTGTGTTGTGTGTGTGTGTGTTCCAGGAGGTTCTATGCAGAAGGGGCCATCATGCTGAGAGAGGAAGCCACAGTTCTGACCGGACACTGATCGGTCTGGGAGCCCTAGACTTCAGGTAGACCTGCTCCTAATGTACCCAGTATAGAGCTAGACTTCAGGTAGACCTGCTTCTAATGTACTCTCTAGTATAGAGCTAGACTTCAGGTAGACCTACTTCTAATGTACTCTCTAGTATAGAGCTAGACTTCAGGTAGACCTGCTCCTAATGTACGCTCTAGTATAGAGCTAGACTTCAGGTAGACCTACTCCTAATGTACTCTCTAGTATAGAGCTAGACTTCAGGTAGACCTGCTCCTAATGTACTCTCTAGTATAGAGCTAGACTTCAGGTAGACCTGCTCCTGTCTATGCTCTAATGTTCTCTGATGTTCTCCTCTGGCCTCAGCTTCTGCTTGAAAGGGGAGGCCCTGGATGGGAAATCATCAGCTGTGATTGACTACAACCCCCTACCTGAAGTTCACCCAGAGTATCGCCACGCAACCCTCCACACACCAGCCAATACACAGTCATCAAAGGTACCACAGGAAATGATACCTCATTTCACACACAGTACACAGGATCCATTCTCTGTGTGAAATAAACTAACGAATGATAAAATGCAGCCTCATGTTGACAGTTGGAGATCTCTGTCAAAACAATATCCTTGATTTAAATGTCAGTAAGCTGCTGGGTTGTGACCTTGTCTAGTGAATGTCACTGTAGTACATCACAGTCAGGATGTTGAAGGAGGGTTACAGTGATGTTCTAGGATGCTGTACCTGATGTGACATACTGTCCACCATGCAGCCAGCCAGGTAGCAGGGGAGGAACTACACCCTAACAACTCCAACGTTATCGTTTATTCATTTACCTGACGTTTCTCCTAAATCGACAAATAGTAGGAAGTAGAGGTTAGGACTGTTATGCTAAACTATGATGTTCACACGTGTGTGTAGCTATGACTACCAGAGTGATGAAGATGACAGGCGTAGCCTGACAGCAGCACCAGCGACGACAGCGCCCCAGAGCATCCCTACGTTCCCTTGGTGACGACGAGGAGAGCTGGAGCACCAAATGCCGCAAGATGGAGCAGAGGTTCAAGATCGTCTATGCTCAGAAGGTGGGCGGCCATCTTGGTTTGGCTACAAGTCTGCCGAGTAGCTCTATGTACAGAATAAGTCTGTACAGAGTAGATCTTTGCAGAGTACTAGCATACTAGCATACCATCCCCTGTGTGTCAGCGTGAGTGTGTATACGCCACAGCTCCCCCAGCAGGGCTGACGTGGGGGTGGTGTGGTGTGCTGACGTGGGGGTGGTGTGGTGTGCAGGGCAGGGCTGACGTGGGGGTGGTGTGGTGTGCAGGGCTGACCTGGGGGTGGTGTGGTGTGCTGACGTGGGGGTGGTGTGGTGTGCAGGGCTACCTGGAGGAGCTGGTGCGTCTGCGGGAGAGCCAGCTGGAGAGGGCGGAGGCAGAGGCTCGCAGGCTGAACGCTCGTCTGGACAGGCTGCAGCAGCACAGCCTGCAGAGAGGAGAGGAGCTGGAGGCCATCATACTGGAGCTGCAGGAGCAGCTGTGAGGACACACACTGATGCACACACACACGCTGACACACTGATGCACACACACACCACACACACACACACACACACTGACACACTGATGCACACACACACACTGACCACTGATACACACACACACAGACACACTGATGCACAAACACACTGACACACACACCACACACACTGATACACACACACACACTGACACACTGATGCACACACACACACACTGATGCCACCACACACACACTGATACACACACACCACACTTACACACTGATACACACACACACGACCACACTGATGCACACACACACACTGACACACTGATGCACACACACACACACACACTGACACACTGATGCACACACACACACTGACGCACACACACACACACTGATACACACACACACACTGACCCACTGATGCACACACACACACACACACACACACACCACACACTGATGCACACACACACACACACACAGACACTGATGCACACACACACAGACACACTGATGCACACACACACACACATAAACCACTGATGCACAAACACACTGATACAGACACACGCTAAATGACACCACACACAGACACACTGATGCACACACACACACACTGATGCACCACACACCACACTGATGCACACACACACACACTGATGTACCACACAAACAACCTGATACACACACGCTAATGCACACACACACAGACACACTGATGCACACACACACACACTGATGCACACACACACACACACAACTGATGCACACGCACACACACTGATGCACACACCCACACACTGATGTACACACAAACAACCTGATGCACACACACCACACAGTGATGCACATACATATACTGAGCCACACACACACACATTGGACACACACACATACAAACACTGATACAAATGCTGACATAAGCACTCACATGTTTAACACACATGCATACACACACATGCTGTCAGTGCAAACACATCTCACATGACATAAATGTGTGGATACAGCCACCTCTAAACTCTGCTCTTGTGTTTGCAGGACAAGCCTGATTCCATGTGACTCCAGCCATTTGTCCAAAGACATGTCAATCCCTCTGGTCAACCAATGGCCAGTGCTCCAGCCCTTCAACAACCATGAAGAGGGGAAGTTATTCCACAGGTACAGCATATCATTTTCTGGTCTGCCATGTTGAGTGTGGTTGCCGTGACAACCGTGGTTGCCGTGCCACCGTGGTGAGCGTGGTTGCCGTGGCCTCTGCCTCCCTGCAGGAGGAGCCCTCCCAGCCCTGAGCTGCTGTCAGTGGAGATCAGCCTGGACCCCGACTCCCAGCAGGCAGAACACAAACACAACCCAGAGACATGGGGCACTGCAGGTAGCCCTCTCTCGCTCTCTCTCTTCCTCTCTCTCTCTCTCTCCTCTCTCCTCCTCTCTCTCTGTCTCTCTCACTCACACCACACACACACACAACACACACACAACAACACCCAGAGACATGGGCACTGCAGGTAGCCCTCTCTCGCTCTCTCTCTCTCTCTCTCACCCCACTCTCACTCTGTCTCTCTGGTCTCTCCTTCTCTCATCTCACTCACCAACACACACACACACCTGCCCCACAACCCAGAGACAATGGGGCACTGCAGTAGCCCTCTCCTCGCTCTCTCGCTTCCTCTCTCGCTCACTGTCACACACACACACTCACACACACACCCACACAACACACAACCCAGAGACATGGGCGATCTGCCGGTACGCCCTCTACTCTCTCTCCTCTCTCTCTCTCTCTCCCCGTCTCTCTCTCTCCTCTCCCTCTCTCCTCTCTGTCTCTCTCACTCACACACACACACACCACACACACATCGAACATGACACTGCAGGTAGTTCCTCTCCGCTCCTCTCTCCTCTCTCCTCCTCTCCTCTCACTCTCTCCGCCTCTCCTCGTCTCCTCCCTCATCGTCTCGCAGCATCCCCTCTCGCCTCTCGTCCTACACTCTCTTCGGCTCCTCCTCAGTCCTCTCTCTCTCTCCGATCTCTCTCATCTCTTTCTCCTCTCTCTCTGCTCTCACCTCCTCTCCCATACCCTTCCCACGCACCGCCAGACAATGGGCACTGCAGTGCCCTCTCTCGTCCTCTCTCTCTCTCCTCTCTCTCTCTCTCCTCTCCCTCTCCTCTCGTCTCCTCCTTCCCTCCCTCATCATCTCAGCTCTCTCTCTCCTCTCCCTCACTACAACCACCCAGAGACATGGGGCACTCCTGCAGTGCCCTACTCTCTCGTCTCCTCTCGTCTCTGTCTCACTCCTCTCTCCTCCTCGCTCCTCATCTCCTCTCTCCTTCGCTCTCTCTCTCACTCTCCCTCTTCTCTCCGTCTCCGGTCACTCCGATCTGCTCCACTCTCATCTTTAGCTCGCTCTTCTCAAGATCTGACTCTAACCTCCTCACGTCTGTCGTCTCATCTCAGCATCTCTCTCTTGTCTCTCGCTACTCTCCTCTCTTCTCTTCCCTTCCCCCACCCCACCCACACACAACCCAGAGACATGGGGCACTGCAGTAGGCCCTCTCTCTCCTCTCTTCTCTCTCCTCCTCTCTCCTCTCTTTCATCTCTCGTCCTTTCTCTCTCTCTCTTCTCTGTCTTCCGCTCCATTCCAGTCACCTCTCTCTCTCCTCTCCCTTCTTTCTCTCACTCTTCCCTCTCTGCCATCGGGTCTCTCTCTCCTCAGATTCGTTTACTCTCCTCTCTCGTCTCTCTCTCTCTCTCTCACTCCACTACACAACCCAGAGACATGGGGCACTGCAGTAGCCCTCTCTCTCCTCTATGTCTCTCTCTCTCTGTCTCTTTCTCTGTCTCTCACACACACACACCCACACACGCACACCACACACACACACACACACACTAGGAATGATAGATCAGTTTTAAAGTGTGTCGAGATGTAACCATCTTTGTAAAGGTCAGGTGTTGACAGGTGCTCCTCTCTCTCTCCCAGACTTCCCTCCCTCCCTGGAGGGTCTGCGGGGCTCGCTGCTCTCTCTGCCAGGCTGCAAGTCTCTCTCCAGCCTGCGCTCCAGCGAGTGCCTGGTCCACATCAGCACTGAGAACAGCCCTGCCCTCTCGCCCAGCTAGGGGGCGCTAGAGGGCTCCACCAGACACTGTCAGCTCCAACATGACAAACAACACTGCTGCTGGAAGAACAGGAAGTTCTCCAGTTGGGTTCTCTGAGATCCTCTCCTCTCTCCACCTGGGCTCCAGAACCGGCCCTGAAGGCTCAGCCTGCCTCCTGTCCAGCCTGAGAGAGCTGCCGTCCCTGAGTGAGGGACTCTGGGTGTACCGGTGTGTTGGGATCCATGTGTGTCCACCTCCCCGTAGTAGAGCTGCTGAGCTGCCCCGTCGTTGTGTTAGTGTTGCTGCGTCCTCTGGCTGCAGGAGCTGCTTGCTGTGGCGCAGGCTGATCATCACATCCTGCATCCATATTCCTCTGACCAACACATGTAACCTCGCTAGGGGAACTGTATTAACCTGTCGGTCCATTTGTCTTTGTCAGATCAGTCTGTCGGTAGAACCAGGGTGTCCCCCTGTGGTGTGTGTGTCTGAGATCATTCACAACAAACTGTTATTACATTATTACTGTTAGAGTCAACCAAGAGGGAAAGGCTTCATAGGATTCTGGTGTAGTGATCCTTATCGTCCATAAGGAGAGTAACTGAATGATTGTAATACTGTCTCCTATGCAGAGTCACAGCCTATATCCAGGTTTACAGGTTATGGCTAAAACTGTAAAGAAATACAGTCTTGGTTGTTGAACTAAACTGTTCTAGTGTGTTAGAACCAGAGACCCTCTCCTGATCTGTCCTCTGCCCGCCTGCCCATGCACAGGGTCTGAGAGAACAGTCTCAGTAAGGAGGGAGGAAGGGTTTTGGATGATTGCCGAGTGAAGATTTGATTTTCTTCAGTGTACTATTTTTCTGTTGCTTTATGATTTCTTAATTGTCACAGATAATTTATATTGATCGTGTTATTCTCTGTGTCTTGAAAGGGGATTTTGAGCTTAAGATGAATCATGTCATTAAAAACTGCAATAAAAACTGCCTTTGGTTAAACATAACTTTTGTTGTACTCAACCTCTGCTTCAAGTTTTGCCTCTTATTTTTAAAGGAATCTATATTGGGAACATTTCTGATTAAATGTGTGAATCTGTGGTATAGTTTACTGGCGAGAGCAATACAATCGGAAAATACATTAATTGTAGATGTTGACTGTTTATGAGCATATTTATCCAACATTCCCCCACCAAGGATCTGTTGACGGGGACGGTGTTGGGGACGGGGACGGTGTGACGGTGTGACGGTGTGACGGTGTGATGGTGTGATGGTGTGATGGTGTGATGGTGTGGGGACGGTGTGACGGTGTGACGGTGGACGGTGTGATGGTGTGGGACGGTGTGACGGTGTGACGGTGTGATGGTGTGACGGTGTGGGGACGGTGTGACGGTGTGACGGTGTGATGGTGTGGGGACGGTGTGACGGTGTGGGGACTGGGACGGTGTGATGGTGTGACGGTGTGGGGACGGGGATGGTGTGACGGTGTGACGGTGTGGGGACGGGGACGGTGTGACGGTGTGACGGTGTGGGGACGGGGACGTGGTTGGGGACGGTGTGACGGTGTGATCAGTCTCTGCCTCCAGGGTCCAGGCGGGCACGATGTGATGGTGTGGGGACGGTGTGATGGTGTGATGGTGTGAAGGTGTGACGGTGTGGGGACGGTGTGACGGTGTGACGGTGTGACGGTGTGGGGGACGGTGTGGGGACGGTGTGATGGTGTGACGGTGTGGGGACGGTGTGGGGACGGTGTGATCAGTATCTGCCTCCAGGCCGGTCTGACACTTCCTGAACAGGGAGGGAAGCTTCAGTTTCACTGGATTGTCCTCGGACAATAGCAGACCTCAAAACTGCAGTACACAAACTATCAGATTACTGACTTTTCAGATCGTTTAAGGTACTCCTACATCTGTGTTATTCTGGGAAATTACAGATTATATTAACATCCTGCACTGGAAGTTAATATATTCTTTAAAGTTTTCAATACTGGGAATATTGCTCGGTGTTTCATGACGGAAATCAGTTTTATTTAATGCATCTTAAATTCAAACCTCACTGTTAAACATTAGCGCTGTGGTTGCTAGCTCCACAAGCACGGTGGTGGGTTCCTTTTTTCAGGACAAATTTAATTGAGCGAAGAAAGCTTGTACAATTCAATGCAGATATAAACCATCGTTACGGTGTCGAGTAGGCAGGTAACATGAGGTAGGATGAGGCTAGATAACATTGAGGTGTATGTAAAACGATTATGAACAGATAATTCCAGTATTGAAGGCCTCTAACTCTGACCCACCTTAAGAAGCTGACCTGGGACATGGCGTGTTCCCGTGTTCCCGTCTCCCCCGCCTAGGGCACCAGGGACAGGTGATACGTGTGAGATAACAGGTGAGGTTGAGAGAGAGGTGGGTGGGGGGGGGAGATTTCACTATAAATGTCAGTTTTCCATTTGTCCTTGTTACTTGTTGGATGTGGACACCGAGGTAGGAGCTCCTGATCTCAGTGTTTTTGTATTTGTGTTTCTCATTAGTTCATCTTTTAGGAGTAGATCAGACATAATGTTTACATTTTAAGTACGTTTCTTGTGTGACACCAATTGGTCTTTTCGAAAACAAATTGTAGGAATGTTTCTGTGATTCTTTTCAGAGCGATGACTTCGTTCACACTAACCCTGACTGTGCTCATAGCAACATTCTGTGGTAAGATGATCATGTTCAATTTATGTACACATTCTTTAAGTATATATATTTTTTACACAGGCTATATAGCCGCGACTGTGTAAGTGTCAAAAGAAATGTAATTGATATCTCATTAAACCAAAGTACACACTGCAAGGCTTAGTCTGTTCGGAGTCCAGATTCATCCAGTTAAAATATATTCCTTGTATTAACATATTATAGATACATTACTTACCTCAATGGAATAATATTGTAGTTGTGTTTTGTGGTCTGTAATGTCACCATAGCGATGATCTCTAGAGACGCAGGGTCCATGTGTGATCGTTAGGGAGCGTATCCCAGATCGTTAGGGAGCGTATCCCAGATCGTTAGGGAGCGTATCCCAGATCGTTAGGGAGCGTATCCCAGATCGTTAGGGAGCGTATCCCAGATCGTTAGGGACCGTATCCCAGATCGTTAGGGAGCGTATCCCAGATCGTTAGGGAGCGTATTCCAGATCGTTAGGGAGCGTATCCCAGATCGTTAGGGAGCGTATCCCAGATCGTTAGGGAGCGTATCCCCAGATCGTTAGGGACCGTATCCCAGATCGTTAGGGAGCGTATCCCAGATCGTTAGGGAGCGTATCCCAGATCGTTAGGGACCGTATCCCAGATCGTTAGGGAGCGTATCCCAGATCGTTAGGGAGCGTATCCCAGATCGTTAGGGAGCGTATCCCAGATCGGTGGGATTTATCCCAGATTTGTGCTCCAGCTGCGCAGGCTCTGCGATGCCACCGCTGCACCAGCATCCACCCGGACCAGCCTTCCTGTTCCAGGTCAGAGGTCACCGAGGAGGAGTGCGGAGGGACTTCCACTTACTGCGCCAGAATCAAGATGCACCCGCCCGCTTGTGAGCTAACGCATCTTTCCTAAACCGTTTACAAAATATAGGAATCAATCAAGGTATTAATCGATAAATCAATGAAAGAATATGCTAAATGCATAAATTGCCATGTATTTTCACCAGTATTTTGTTTGTTGTAACACGTAACGACGGTAACGTGTATTGAAACTGTTTAAGGTGTTCACTCATGTAGCACCTCACCTCTAAGTGCATCTTAGATCACTTTCATCATGTAATAAGGTTTGATTCTCTTTATTTCCAGACGGTGAGGTTTTAAAATGTGCGACGGAGCGCGAGTGTAACAGCGCCATCCCGCCCCAAGTGGAGCGAACCTGCTGCACCACAGACCTGTGTAACTAGGCAGGCTCCTCCTCCGCCTCAGTCAGGCTCCGCCTCCACCAGGCTCCGCCTCCACCAGGCTCCGCCTCCTCCTGCAGACGGCCTGGGCTGCTGTTATCTCTGAACACGATCACATGTCACTACATCACATGTAGGCGTTTGGAAAGGATTTGGACTTGACTTTCCTCAGTGAACTGAAATTAAAATCTGATTAATGATTTGCTACTGAACTTAATTAAAATAAAAAATACATACAATTTGTTCCTAAAAATGAATTAAAATCCACGTACATCATATTACTAAATTGTTGGGACTGGCGAAGATGAATGTTCTGTAGAGAAATTCTACAATCTTGTCAGTCAGTTTCAATAAAAGCAGTTGAGAAACATTTTCAGTTCGGAGTTGGACCTTTGCAACTTTCTCGGAAGCACAGTTCTACTGTAAACCATAAAGTGTTTAAACTGACCAGAACATTCCCTCAGCGTGTCTTTCCTCCACAAAGTCAAAGGTCCCGCAAGGTCACTACTTACCTGAGGAAACACACTCAAACACAACCCATGTGAACCCAAACTTGGTTTAATACCATCTAGTGAGTCTATACTCCGATCTCTAAACGAAACATATGAAACCATTACCGTTCCTCCTCTAATGTATCTAATGGCTCAGATATAATTACGAGATAATTCCACCCGCCATTTGTACCTGACCTCCAAAAGGGACTGGTCTCACAAGGACCTTTCACCTGTGGAGGCAGGTCACATCTTCCCACACAGTCACTTTGAGGAGGGCACAAATGGAAGGAAGTATTTGTGATTTATAATGGATCACTTGCAGCTAATAGCACAGAAGCACGACTTGAGTGAGATACTGAAGAGGAGGCTGGAACAGAAATACAGTTAAGATTATTTTGCTGCATAAATATGAGACGGCAGCTTGGACAGAAGGTCCTACCTGCGCTGAGGGGTCACAGGCCCTGGGAAGCGTCCTACAGTTAATTAAGTATTTTTTGAGGGGGCACAGCATTCCATTCGGGGGGGTATTGCCCCCAGTGCCCCCCCTTGGAGCCGACCCTGCTCCTAGCTTCCCTCCACACCGCTGTAATGACACCATTATCACCAGGAATTATCTTTCATGATGCTAAACAGCCGAGGGAGCGCCCAACACCAGGGACGCGAGCGGAGGAGAATGCACTACAGACGTATTTAACAAACCTGCTGCGTCGCTATTGAAGAAATCCTGTGTCTTGTTTTGCACTGATCAGAGCGGGAAAACAACAGCAATAAGGTATGAGATTAAGATCACACTTATTTACATAGCTGAGGAATTGTATGTGATTTGTCTGTTAACAGTTTACTTATAGGCATTTATGTAATTGGCCAAATATTTCAGATACAGAGAATATCAAATGTCTACTATGTTCAACTATGTACAATTATATTGAAACATTTATAGGACTATTTCTATGCTATGTTTTACTGTGCTTTCTGTCTGAGGACTGCACTTTGCATTGAATGCAAAAAAGATGAGCGAACTGAAACTTTAAGTAGGGATCTAGTGAAGTGTTTATCATCACATAGACACCATAAACAAGCTCTGAAGCCGATCTTACTGGCCAACCGATCAGACTTAACGAAGTGTTACACAACCAGATCTTGATCCAGATCCAAAATCTAAAACGGATCTTGTATTTCTCACTTCATGGAAACGGCAGGATATTTTGTTAATAATACACAAACATTTCTCCATTTGCAGATGCAAAGCAGTTATGCTGTTGTCTGTATCTATATCTTACTGTCAGGGCAGCTGGCAGCGTGTCGAGGGATGATCCACATGGTGAGAATGTTGACGGTCAAATACGAAACTGTGCACAATTTTTTTCTCCAACTTAACATCGGAACTGGGAAACAGCCTAACTAGAGCAGTAAAAAAAGAGAGTACTTAGTTGATTTTTATGAGGTGTGCTGTGCCGTCCCCAGGAGAAGAGAGGCTGGACCCTTAACAGCGCTGGATATCTGCTGGGACCTTGTGAGCGCAACATCACCAACTCAACACTCTCATACACACATATTCATTTGGGCTCATTCATAGTCCACATTTTGTTTACTTTTGTAAAATATTGGCAATGTATACATTTTTATTTGACTGCATATATTGTATGTAGGCCTATATTATATGTATTTAGGCCAAAGGATTTATAGAGAGATAGGCCTATGATTACATTTTTAGTTAGGCTAGGCCTAAATTGAATTAACTTTATTAATCCTGGAGGACATTTCGACATGTACATTAAATAAATAACTTAAACTTATGTAGGTTACTATATAGTTATGTAACAATGATTCAAACAATAAATATACAGTTTAAATACTTCACGTTTAACGCTCGTCCACAGACGCACACAGAACGCTGACTGTGCGACACGGAGCGTCGCCGGGGAAACGCCAGGACAGGGTGACTCATCACCGCAGCGACGACCTGGGTGAGACTCAGGGGGGGGTGGGGGTGGAGGCTCTACACCAGGGGTGTCAAACCCCGGTCCTCGAAGGCCGCTGTCCTGCATGTTTTAGATGTTTCCCTGCTCCAACACACCTGACTCGAATGAATGGTCGTTATAACAACCCTTTTAATTGAATCAGGTGTGTTGGAGCATAAAAACATCTAAAACATGCAGAATAGGGGGGGGCAAGATGGGGCTAGTTGTTCTGTTAGAGGGGGCCAGTTACATTAAACAGTATTGTTGTCATCAGAGATGGGAAATAACAAAGTATTTGTACTTTTCTGTGTATTGTAAGTTACTTAAGTAGATTTGACTTCACCATCATTTTCTGACTTTTTTAAACAAATATACGTAGGCTACTTTCTCAAGACAGGCTGTTATTTTAGTTTTATCGGTATTTGGTGGCATGATCAATATTATTTCTTGTCATTGCGTGCCTTTCCTGGCTACCACGCACAACAAACAAAACATATTGTAGGAAACTACCATGGAGCAAGGCAGAAGACTACCATGGAGCAAGGCAGAAGACTACCATGGAGCAAGGCAGAAGGTTTGCATCATTGATGAGTGCTTGATGAGGACTCTACTGTGCTTTAATCTCAATTCACAAATACTGATCATGGTTCAAATCTGATCCACATTAGCTGGATACCGTAATAGTGTTAAACTGGATGAAACCAACATGCCGTGGATGTATGCATCTTTCATCCTGTTTCAGGCTCTTACTTTATGGATCTCCTCAGTGTGATCACCTACCTGCGCTTAAAAGGTACACTTCTTCCAGTTTACATAGCTGGAGTAGTGTTTTATTTGATTAAAATACAATTATTTATATTTCTTGTTTTATTTCTGGATGTAAAGCTATCATGTTTACTTGTTCCTAGAGATGGGAGAGCTGCAGAATCGGCATGGTTACCCTGAGTCCAGGCTGTAGAGATCGGCATGGTTACCCTGAGTCCAGGCTGTAGAGATCGGCATGGTTACCCCTCTCTGTGCTCATGCTCCTCCTGCCATTTACAACCTAAATAAACATGATGACCAGCCCAGAACTTGTGTACTGAATGTGACCAGCCCAGAGCTTGTGTACTGAATGTGACCAGCCCAGAGCTTGTGTACTGAATGTGACCAGCACAGAACTTGTGTACTGAATGTGACCAGCCCAGAACTTGTGTACTGAATGTGACCAGCCCAGAACTTGTGTACTGAATGTGACCAGCACAGAACTTGTGTACTGAATGTGACCAGCACAGAACTTGTGTACTGAATGTGACCAGCCCAGAGCTTGTGTACTGAATGTGACCAGCCCAGAGCTTGTGTACTGAATGTGACCAGCACAGAACTTGTGTACTGAATGTGACCAGCCCAGAGCTTGTGTACTGAATGTGACCAGCACAGAACTTGTGTACTGAATGTGACCAGCACAGAGCTTGTGTACTGAATGTGAAATCCAGAAACTGTAAGATCCACAGAGTAGTCTGCAAACATGTTTCTCAAATGTAGGTTTATTCAAAGTGATATGCAGACATAGATGTACTGTATTGCATGTTGGACTGAAACTCCAGAAGGTGTAGATTAAAAAAGTTCCAGAAGAGGGGGGGTGCTGGATGGGGGGGGGGCTGGATTGTTCTGTCCAGCTAACTAATCTCCAAAACAAGGCAGATCAGTTACAGTAGACTTGTTTCCAGACCTTTTGATTTGTAAAACCCTTCATTCCACTTCTGAATGATGCTTACATAAATGTTTCAATTTTGAAATAAATAAGACTATAGATATTCAGTTGTGGAGTGGAGATAAGGGTGCTCTTTAATAAAATTAAAATAACATATTAGGCTACATGACAAATGTCCCACAGAACTGATTTAAATATCTAAAATTTTAACTAAATTGTTACAACTATACAAAGTACAATTTAAACAATTAGATTTAAATTGTTAAATGTATTGAAATGATTTAAATCAGATGGAATTGATCAGTGGATCATTCTGTGGAAATCTGTTGTATAATCTTTAACCCCCCCGCAGTAGGAACGTGGCGTCAGTGTGTGTTGGGGTCAGGGGGGTGTTGGGGTTGACCCGGCAAACTGGACTAAGAAATCCAAATCTAAAACTGTTATTAGTATTCTGGTATTCTCTCACCCAACAGCACAACCCTAACACACATCGTTATTGGCTCCTACCAACTACAGGGGAGGGGAGGGAGGGGGAGGGGGGGGGAGGGGGGAGGGAGAGGGAGGGGGGGAGGGAGGGAGGGGGGGGAGGGAGGGGGGGGGAGGGAGGGGGGGGAGGGAGGGGGGGGGAGGGAGGGAATGCCTGCCCAAATGAAATGCTGTGCCCTCTCAAATTAATTTTTTAAAAGTATAAATGTGTCATAATTCTGTCTGAGTTGATATGATGACGCTTTAAAAATAATAAATAAAATAATTAATTGTTATATAATGCTTTATTACAATACCTTTCTTATTAGCCTGCTTGGTTTAAAACTTAAGTGAAGTTTGCAATTATGCAAATTCAACAACACACACGTTTGTGTGCCAAAAGACAAAAGTTGTCCAAGCTCAATTATTCCCATCTCCTACAATATATTCCTTTAATAGTCCTGGCATTGGCATAATTAAATATCAAGATGGCTACACTTTCCTGCAGAATATGTAGGTCTGCTCTTATTATGACTCTCATAGCCTACATGCTTTGTAAATGCGTGTCCCTCTGCCCACCAGTCAGACTCGTTCTGGAGCCTCTCATACACAATACACCATGTTATTTTGACAGCAGAAACTGTACGTGTCCGAGACAAATGTCTTTTAGCACAAAAAGTCTATTTGAGCTTAACAGTGCCGGGATGTACAGCCTGTTAACCCTAACGGCTCTCTAGAGGCTCCAGTAGGTCACAGCACACAATGTGTGTCTGTCTGACGTCTGAATACACACGGCTGGAACAGGAGCTCTACACACACGAGCAGGAACCTGGGGTTGGTGCTTCTGCACCTCATCACGTCTCCGTCCAGGAGTAGGGCACAATATGCTACCACTTTCAATTGATATCTTAAAACGATGATCACATCATTTGGAGATATCTCAAACAGGACAGAGCTCTTATATGGATTGTGACACAGTCTAGCTATTCAGACATACCGCATCATGTGCTTTAAAGGGATATTTCGCTGCATTTACAATACTGATTAGTTTGTATTCTAACCTGACTGTATTCAGTTTTTCCAGACAGCTGGTAGCATTGGGGTCCTGGGAAATCCTCGTGTTGCTTTATTTTACACGCTGCAGGTGTGGTTTGCTGCAGGTGTTGTTCTGTGCAGGTGATTAGTGAACTTGTGCTCCTCCTGAGGCAGCTGGAGTCAATGTTCTGGGGAACTGAGCTGTGACATCATCTGTGACATCATCTGTGACATCATCTGTGACATCATCTGTGACATCATCTGTGATATCATCTGTGACATCATCAGTGACATCATCTGTTTCCCTACAGCAACGTTACTGTGTACTGACATGTACAGAAAATGGCTAATTCAATTTAAACAACTCAGGTTAGTAAATATACTCTTACAGTTTGGAAAAGGAGGAATGTCAGGTTGTCAGGGGTGATGACAGTTTGACAAACGGGACAGGCAAGATACAGGTGCTTGTCATATTATTAGAATATCATAAAAAGTAGATTTATTTCACTAATTCCATTCAAAAAGTGAAAAGTGTATATTATATTAATTCATTACACACAGACTGATATATTCAAATGTTTCTTTTTTTAAATGTTGATGATTATAACTGACAACTAAGGAAAATCCCATCCCCCCCATCTTCCTCTTCACAATACCCCATAGATTTTCGATGGTTTTAAGGTCAGGCGAGTTTGCTGGCCAATTAAGAACAGGGATACCATGGTCCTTAAACCAGGTTGGCACTGTGTGCAGGTGCCAAGTCCTGTTGGAAATTGAAATCTGCATTATAAATGGAGAATATTCTAATTATATGACAAGCACCCTGTATATCTTTTTTAAATTGGTGGAATACTGAATACTTCTTTTTTAGGTGAAAGATAAATATACAAAGGGGTGATTACTTATTCTGAGAAATACATAACACATTTCTACATTTCTCCTCATTCTACTCTCTGTCATCATGAGGTTAAACACAACTAACTCTAGCATCAGGTGTCAGGGGGGAAATATGACTCCTTTGTTGAGGCAAAAAGAGGAAACTCATTCATAGTGTGTAACTCGTCAAAAGCAAACAAACTAGAGACAGATCTACATGTATGTACATAAAAGGAGTGATAAATGAAAACATGCGGGGGGTCTAAAACAGTCTGGCTTTCTTCTTCATGTCGTTGCGCTTCCAAAGAGGAAGTCTGTCGAACTCCTGGATCTCCATCCCAAAGATCTCCAGGAACAACTCAGGAGCGAGGTGGCGCTGAGGGCCGGGAGGGCAGTGCACAGGAGAGCAGAGAGCAGGTCAGGTTTGAAATGCTGTTTAAAAAGCAGCAGGCATTCATCTCCAGAGTAACTTACAGTGACTGCTTCACTGATTCAGTCATCTCCAGAGTAACTTACAGTGACTGCTTCACTGATTCAGTCAACTCTTTGCTATCCTGTTTACATATTCATCCGCAGGTTCTTAGAAACTGTTGTTGGATGAACTTCAAATAAAACATGTCAAATAACAAACTAGAATAGGTGAAACTGTGACAACAGACTACAGAAACACTCACCCACAAACACACACATAACCCCCCCCACACACACAAACACACACATAACCCTCCCCCCACACCCACAAACACACACATAACCCTCCCCCCACACACAAACACACACATTGGTGATATACTGTACAGAAATGTGTTGTACTCTCTTATATGGTTCGCAGTTTACGCTTCAATGGAATTGCATATGTTTTATATCATGACAAAGGGAAATTGCATAACCACTAGGTACATATTTTTAATTGTTATATTTGTAATGTAAAATTGTATGATCATTATTTTCATGTATTTAAACTTTTGATACTTATTACTCATTACGTAATGTAATGTATGTTTAAAATGTTAGATATTGGTATTGTAATGTATGTTTCAAATGTTTGTTGTTAGTGTGTAAGTCTTATATGTGGACCCCACTAAAAGTAGCTCTGTCTTAGGGTAGAGCTAATGGGGATCCTTCTAAGTAAACAAAATAAACTAACACACATAAACCCCCCCCCCACACACACACACACACACACACACACAAACGTAACCTCCCCACACACACACACACTGACTCACAAGGTTTACCTCAAGTCTGGTCCTGTCGATATCCCTGGGGGATTTCCCACGCCCTCTGTTGGTGATAGTGAGCATTTCGTATGGGTACACCTTTACAGGAAGGGATGGAGCAGTTACAGGGGGGGCTATGCAGGACCACGGGAAACATGCTAACCCACAGGGGCATGTACACACACACACACACACACACTGACGTGAAGAGGAGTGTACGGTGTGTGTGTGTGTGCAGACACAGACGATAGGTGAAGGAGAGGAACATGCAGCATGAGGGGCCCAGGACTAAAGACTTGATCGTGCTGTTGGATCAAAGCCACTGACGTCACACCACGAGTCTGGAGTACAGACCCAGATGCACAGGACAGGTGTCAGTGATAAAGCTTGACCTTTCACGTCACAGCTTTAGATGAAAGGTCATCAGTGCAGCTCATGCAGTACAGACTAGGGGTGAGGACAGGCTACGGGCTGGGAAGGTCCTACACTACTCTGCATCCTGTGTGTGTGTCTGTGTGTGACAACTAGCAGGTTCCTATTGGACCTAAGCAGGGGCAAAACCCTTAGCAGAAATACTTGACTAAATAAATGAATAAAATAAGTTATTCATAAATGAAGGAACATTTCCTTAAAAAGCATAGTGGAGGTAGAAGCAGCGTAAACCAAAGGTGATGATATATAAATAATACTTGCTTTTAGATCCAACATATTAGGCATGGACACTCCTCTGTCCATCCGTGCTAGTGGACCCGGAGCGTCACGGGTGAGCTACAGAGCAGAGCACACACGTGACGGGGAAAATCAAAATTCATGACAAGCTAAAAAAATGAAGTCCTGTTCAATCCAGTCAGGTGACATCCCGAGATACTATTAGAAACAATCCTAACAGAAAACCTTCAATGTAGTTTAGATGTCTTCACGTATAAATTAGAAATGAACTTTTCACAAATTCATTATGTGTTGCTTTTTGCCGTTCATAGAAAGATTTCTCAATTTCAGTCATGGCCGCTGGTTGGATTGAACAGGGGTTCAACATGACCGGATGGCTACAGTGCTACTAGTTTTAGTGAAGGCTTGGAGCTGAGAGTCAGGAGTGTGGAGGGGACTCAACCCAGCACACCCTGAGACAGACAGGAGCCAGGCAGGGCGGGGCAAAGGAGCAGGGGTGAGAACACCTCAGGGCGGGGGGGGCACACAGGTACAGGCAGCCTCAGGTGCATACAGCCTCAGGTACAGGCAGCCTCAGGTGCATACAGCCTCAGGTACAGGCAGCCTCAGGTGCATACAGCCTCAGGTACAGGCAGCAGTAGAATGTGTCTCACATACCTTAAAGTCTGGAAGAGAAAAGTAGGAGGAGGCTGTCAGATAGACCTGGGAAGAATTGTGATCATCACAGCAGACACAGTGTCCACATCCTGGATGTGTGTGTGTGTGGGGAGGGGTGGTGTGTGTGTGGATGTGTGTGTGGTGAGGTGGGGTGGGGGGGGATGTGTGTGTGTGTGTGGGGGGGGGGAGTGTGTGTGGGGGGGATGTGTGTGGTGTGGGGGGGGAGTGTGTGTGGGGGGGATGTGTGTGTGTGGGGGGGGAGTGTGTGTGGGGGGGATGTGTGTGTGTGGTGCAGTGTGTTTACCTCTCCTGTCTCCAGAGACATCTCCTGAGCTGTTGTACTGGTTGAACTCAGAGGACTGGGGCTGTGGACAAACACCAGGGTTAGTAACATCAGGCCACCTGGGGCTGTGGACAAACACCAGGGTTAGTAACATCAGGCCACCTGGGGCTGTGGACAAACACCAGGGTTAGTAACATCACCTGCACATGGCTTCTGGGTGCTGCAGAGAATCACAGAAGCTCTCAAGGGGTTCATGGTGGTTTATGAAGTCTATGATTTGTTTAAGGTGGTCACAGGTGATTTATGGTAGTCTATAGTGGTTTAGGGTGGTCTATAGTGGTTAAACGTAGTCTATAGTGGTTTAAGGTGGTCTATAGTGGTTTAAGGTGGTCTATAGTGGTTTAAGGTGGTCTATGGGGGTCTATGTTGGGTGATAGGAATGCAGTGATCTTACCCGGTGCAGTCCGTTGCGACCGTAGCCTGGCAAGGAGGAAGCTCTGCAAGTGGGTGAGCTGGGATCTGAATACATGAGGAACACATGAAGACTTTTCAGACCATTTCTCCTAAAGAACGTTGGCTAGGTTGTGGAGAACTTCAGAAAATCCACAAAACATAGCGTTACATGTTTCAGATACGCTCAGACAAACACCAGGCTCCAGATGTGGACGTGAGTTGTTCCCGTTGAGAGAGAGGGTGAGGGTGAGAGAGAGGGTGAGAGTGAGAGAGAGGGTGAGAGAGAGGGTGAGAGAGAGGGTGAGAGAGAGGGTGAGAGAGAGGTGAGAGAGAGGGTGAGAGAGAGGGTGAGAGAGAGGGTGAGGGTTAGGGTGAGGGTGAGAGTGAGAGAGAGGGTGAGAGAGGGTTAGGGTGAGAGAGAGAGGAGAGGAGAGAGAGAGGGTTAGGGTGAGAGAGAGGGTGAGAGAGGGTGAGAGAGAGGGTGAGAGGAGAGGGAGGGAGAGAGAGAGAGAGGGTTAGGGTGAGAGGGTTAGGGTGAGGGGTGAGAGAGGGTGAGAGAGGGTGAGAGAGGGGGTGAGAGAGAGGGTGAGAGAGAGAGAGGGTTAGGGTGAGAGAGAGGGTTAGCGTTAGGGTGAGGGTGAGAGGGTGAGGGTGAGGGTTAGGGTGAGGGTGAGAGTGAGAGAGAGGGTGAGGTGAGAGAGAGGGTGAGAGAGGGTTAGGGTGAGAGAGAGAGAGAGAGGAGAGAGGGTTAGGGTGAGAGAGAGGGTGAGAGTGAGGGTGAGAGAGAGGGTGAGAGAGAGGGAGAGAGAGAGAGAGAGGGGTAGGGTGAGAGGGTTAGGGTGAGGGTGAGAGAGAGGGTGAGAGAGGGTGAGAGAGAGGGTGAGAGAGAGGGTGAGAGAGAGAGAGGGTTAGGGTGAGAAAGAGGGTTAGCGTTAGGGTGAGGGTGAGAGGGTGAGGGTGAGGGTTAGGGTTAGGGTGAGAGAGGGTGAGGGTGAGGGTTAGGGTTAGGGTGAGAGAGGGTGAGGGGAGGGTTAGGGTTAGGGTGAGGAGAGGGTGAGGGTGAGGGTAGGGTTAGGGTGAGAGAGGGTGAGGGTGAGGGTGAGAGAGAGTGAGAGAGAGTGAGGGTTAGGGTGAGAGAGAGAGTGAGGGTTAGGGTGAGAGAGTGAGGGTGAGAGAGAGGAGAGGGTGAGGGTGAGGGTGAGGGTGAGAGAGAGTGAGAGTGAGGGTGAGGGTGAGGGTGAGGGTGAGAGAGGGTGAGGGTTACCGGTGGTGCTGTTGGTGTGCTGGGGGTCGGAGCACTGGGCTGGGGGACCATGACGACCACGGTTCCTCTCTCTCTCCATCTCCTCTTTCAGAATCAGCTTCCCCAGGCCAGACTGGATCTGTGCAGAGAAACCAGAAGAGAACAGGAGTGACTTTCACTGATTCACACCGGATACATTTATATTCATGTTGCCTGGCAGGTGTTTTTTGTTCTGATGATATTCATGTTCCCACCTTGCTGAGATGTTCCTCCTGCATCTGACGTCTTTCTGGTACTCCTCGTCTTCCTCGTCCCGCGACTGGCCCGCCCCTCTGACCCTGCCCAGCAGGAAGCAGCGACACAAGGTCAGTCACATGACTGTAAGGAGGATCCGTGATTGGTTAAGGTCACGGTCATCGTAGCTACCAGAGCGTGATCCACGAAGGAGGATGATCTAAACCAGCAGGGCTCCAAATGAGATCACATATCTGTGGCCTGGATATAGTTTAAATCTTAGATAACCATTTAAACTAGTATGAATCCTACATCCCCTGAGGGAGTAGAGTTGGTCTGATCACAGGAACATGCTTCATGAACATGAAGGTGCTGGGGGACTTCCCAGAGCAGCATGTTGCAGATCATGTGACTCATTTGGAGCCCTTGACAGGCATGATATGAAGGGTACACAACTATGTTCTGTTTGAAGTCACAATGTCATATTTTATGCTATTTATTATTATGGAAATGAGCCAGTATAACAGTGGATCTTATTAGCTTATAGTTCTACAGTTTAATTACATTAATTAATGGCTTAAAATGGACTATATTGATATTTTACAGAGGGTGTCGGAGGGTGTGTGAGGCAGCGACTTCCTGGTGTGTCGCCAGGGGCGTGTCCTGGGGAGGAAGTGGGAGGAGCCTACCTAGGGCAGCAAGCGAGGGAGGGCAGGGCCAGTAGTCAGTCTCGATCTTTGGCGTTTCGTCTGGGCGGGGGGTTCGGGCAGCGGGGAACTTGGCAGATTTGATGATGTCATCAGCGGACTTGTTCTGAGCTACCATGGCAGCTGAATCTGGATTGGGTGATTGGGGGAACTGGTCCGTCAGTGATTGGTCGTCAGTGGGAGTAGCATGGTGGTTGCCAGTCAGGTAACAGATACACGTCTGATTGATTTTTGGGTATTTTTATTTTGTTCGGTTTATAATTAAAAAGATAGTCAGAAAAACAAATTTTCTGTCAGATTTTAATTAGCAGAGGAACTTAAATTTCAGTAAAATTTGTACGAATTTAACTGTTGTCTTACGACCGGGCAACCACTCAACAACAGACCAGATGACATGAACTCAGGTATAATAAAGCTGTTATGTCACTGAAGTAACTTTGAATCTGTTTGACAAAGTATTATTTGTCTTTGCATATCACAAATCATCCGTGTTTTCATAGGTTAGGGTCAAAACCATGTGATCAGCGTCAGACAGGAAGGAAAGAGAGGCAGGAAGCAGGTGGACCTAGCTACACGAGGAGATGAGGCTAGTTAGTACTGAGGCTACATTAAGGCTAGTTAGTACTGAGGCAACATTATGGCTAGTTAATACTGAGGCTACATTAAGGCTAGCTAGATTAGTTAGTTAGCATCGTATTAGTATAGCATAGCGTTTGTTCAAAGTACAATGCGTACTATCATCATTATTATTATTATTGTTTGGACTGCACTGAGAGTAGAAGTAGGAAATTAAGTAGAGCAGAGGTGATGACTTCAAACAGTACTTACATGGGAGGTAGGGAACACACCAGTCATAAACCATGTTAACATGGTTTGAAGTTCACACACAACAACAACAAATATGGGATCAGAAGATTAGCATGAAAGGAACTCACAACAGTCTTATGCATCAAGCATCCTGCATCATACTACACATCACATTTAGTTGTACCAGTTAGTCCCTCCAAAACACACAACATGTGGACCAATAATATAATTTAAACTACATTAAATTCACTTGTATTATGCCCACATGACATTCCCAACACTGTACAACACAAACAGTATTGAACATGTCCTGTTAAGAGCAGTAGATATTTCATGTTGTGATGGATGTGTTTGATGATCCAAGTGATCCAGCTAGGTTAGGGAGTAAGAGGACATACCATGCTGCTTGTAAATAGGAGGTTTCTTGTACATGTTGCTGCCCTGATCTGTGGATGAGAGTGAGTGGTGGGTCAGTGACCTCCCAAGGCTCATGGACATGGACACATGGCTCAACGGAACACAGAGATGCCAGATCCAAGTTCGATGTTCAAAAGAACTAAAGCTCAATAATGGAACAGAAGAAAATCTGCCGTTGAAAAAGGAGAAGTGGATGACAGGACAGATCTCCGTGTCTTGGCGGATAAGAGAGGAATGTTTACTGCAAGACAGAGAGCGTGATGTGAAAGGAGGGAGATGGAGAGAGTAAAGAAGAGAGATGAAGTTGTCCAGGATGAAGAGGCAAGGACGCCAAAAATATCAACACACAAAAGACACTGTGGAGAGGAAGAGAGATATGTGGAGACTATGGAAGCAAATCAGTGCCATAATGTTTTGAATTTTAAAAGGCATCGAATACTTAATATTGACATTTAAACAACACTGAATTCTCATCTGAATATATTTCAATGTAAAATAAAATTCAGGTTGCCCAAATTCGACCCTCAAAAATTCGACCCTCAAAAATGTTCAAGCTGCAAAAATTAGAGCCGAATATTTTCCAGCTGCAAAAATTCGAGTCGCAAAAATGTTCCAGCTGCAAAAATTCGAGCCGAATATTTTCCATCTGAAAAAAATCGAGCCGAATATTTCCCATCTGAAAAAAATCGAGCCGAATATTTCCCATCTGAAAAAAATGGAGCCGAATATTTTCCATCTGAACAAATCGAGCCGAATATTTTCCAGCTGAAAAAAATCGAGCCGAATATTTTCCAACTGAAAAAACTAGAGCCAAAAAAATTCGGGCCTATAAAATTCGGACCTATACATTTCGGACCTATCAAATTCGAGCCTATCAAATTCGACCCGTACATTTTCCAGCTGAATTTTTTAAGATCACATTTTTTAGGCTCGAATTTGAGCAACCTGAATTTTATTTTACATTGAAATATATTCAGATGAGAATTCAGTGTTGTTTAAATGTCAATATTAAGTATTCGATGCCTTTTAAAATTCAAAACATTATGGCACTGATTAGCTTCCATAGGAGAGAGAGATGTGGAGAGGGGGGTCAACAGATGGACCAAAAAAAAACGAAAAAAAGAAACTTAAAAAGGTCAGAAGGTGGCGAGTTATGGATTCTTGGGCGCGCAGCGATTAACGTTTGGCCAGTCCAAGTCCTACCTGGGACGTGGAAATGTTTAGTGTTGAGAGAGAGGGTCGGGGGTGGCGGGCCGAGAGAGGGGGGGAGCTGCGGCCGCTCGACGGCTCATTGCCTCCACACAAGAAGAAGAGGAAGACAGGAAGGACAACCACGGAGGCAGAAGAAGAAGAATGTTGAAATAAATCCTCCAATGGGAGAATGTCTCATAGGTGAGGATGGAGGACAGATGGAGGGATGGAGGACAGATGGAGGGATGGAGGACAGATGGAGGGATGGAGGACAGATGGAGGGATGGAGGACAGATGGAGGGATGGAGGGACAGATGGAGGGATGGATGGATGGAGGACAGATGGAGAACAGATGGACTGATGGAGGACAGATGGAGGGACAGATGGAGGGATGGAGGGACAGATGGAGGACAGATGGAGGGATGGAGGACAGATGGAGGACAGATGGAGGGATGGAGGACAGATGGAGGACAGATGGAGGGATGGATGGACAGATGGAGGGATGGAGAACAGATGGAGGGATGGATGGACAGATGGAGGGATGGATGGACAGATGGAGGGATGGAGGACAGATGGAGGGATGGAGGACAGATGGAGGGATGGAGAACAGATGGAGGGATGGAGGACAGATGGACTGATGGAGGACAGATGGAGGACAGATGGAGGGATGGAGGGACAGATGGAGGACAGATGGAGGGATGGAGGGACAGATGGAGGGATGAAGGACAGATGGAGGACAGATGGAGGGATGGAGGACAGATGGAGGGATGGAGGGATGGTGAGCTGACATATGGGAGCCGAGGAGGAGTGTCTTGTGAGGTCACACAGCATCAGCCAGGAGACACACATGGCATGCAGCAGACCCGCATGGCATGCAGCAGACCGGCATGCCACGCATGCAACAGGAACAATATGTCATTTCCAGAAAGGCTTCATCTGAATAAGGGAAAGTGATGGAGTCAGTAAGACTCACATACCCATGAGGAAACAACATAAAAACATGTGTATGTTTGTTAGGAGAATCTCAGGCTGCGAAATGAGAAGTGCTGGAAGGAGGCAGGCACTGACGGTAGACACTGAACAAGGGCACAGACCCAGACAGGCACAGACCCAGACAGGCACAGACCCAGACAGGCACAGACCCAGACAGGCACAGACCCAGACAGGCACAGACCCAAGATCACGAGGCGCGTTAGCAACCGGACTGGCCCAGACATACCTACGTAGAAAGAGTCTGGCAGAATCAGAGGGGCAGAATCCAGAGCGCCACACAGGACAGAGGACACAACGTTGGCGTCACAGCCAGGCAGACAGCTGCTTACTGGCACAACATCTGACCACTGAAACTGCTTTCTAGAAAGCCTACTGTGAATACATCTTGTAAACTGTCACCTTCCAAAACGAACTCTCAAGGCTTCAAATATTAACCAGACAGTCTGTCTGTCTTCACCAACAACCGTTGTTAAGCAGTCAGCCTGAGGCCTGAGTAATGTTTGGGGGGGAGAACGGGGACGGGTGAGCCGGGAGGGGGGGGGCTTACCTTTGGTGTGAGGGAGGAAATGGTGACGGAAAGGGGAAGTGGGGCGGGTGTCATTAGGACCAGAACGCAAACAGGAAGTTAGCTTCAGTATGCCTGCCAGCAGCACCCAGGAAGAAGAGGAGGAGGAGGAGAGAAGAGGAGAGGAAGGAAGAGGAGGAGAGGAGAGCGATCCCAGGAAGAGGAGGAGGAAGAGGAGAGCGATCCCAGGAAAAGAAAGGAGGAGGGATGTTAGAATAGAGGATGAGGGGAGAAACATCCATGTCTGTGCAGAGGAAGGCAGCGAGACAGGAGGACCTGCTGAACCCTAACCCTGCTGAACCCTGCTGAACCCTAACCCTGCTGAACCCTGCTGAACCCTAACCCTGCTGAACCCTGCTGAACCCTGCTGAACCCTGCTGAACCCTGCTGAACCCTGCTGAACCCTAACCCTGCTGAACCCTAACCCTGCTGAACCCTGCTGAACCCTAACCCTGCTGAACCCTGCTGAACCCTGCTGAACCCTGCTGAACCCTAACCCTGCTGAACCCTGCTGAACCCTAACCCTGCTGAACCCTGCTGAACCCTAACCCTGCTGAACCCTGCTGAACCCTGCTGAACCCTAACCCTGCTGAACCCTGCTGAACCCTGCTGAACCCTGCTGAACCCTGCTGAACCCTGCTGAACCCTGCTGAACCCTAACCCTGCTGAACCCTAACCCTGCTGAACCCTAACCCTGCTGAACCCTAACCCTGCTGAACCCTAACCCTGCTGAACCCTGCTGAACCCTAACCCTGCTGAACCCTGCTGAACCCTAACCCTGCTGAACCCTCACCCTGCTGAACCCTGCTGAACCCTAACCCTGCTGAACCCTAACCCTGCTGAACCCTGCTGAACCCTAACCCTGCTGAACCCTAACCCTGCTGAACCCTAACCCTGCTGAACCCTAACCCTGCTGAACCCTAACCCTGCTGAACCATAACCCTGCTGAACCCTAACCCTGCTGAACCCTAACCCTGCTGAACCCTGCTGAACCCTAACCCTGCTGAACCCTGCTGAACCCTGCTGAACCCTAACCCTGCTGAACCCTGCTGAACCCTAACCCTGCTTAAGGGAAGAATACTCACACACATACCTACCCTCATGGACTATAACAGACAGAAACATTTACATTTACATTTATTCATTTAGCAGACACTTTTATCCAAAGCGACTTCCAAGAGAGAGCTTTACAATAGTGCATAGGTCACTGATCATAACAACGAGATATCCCCAACAGAAACATACACAATTGCCAAAACTCTTGACCCGTATCCTTGTCATTTCACCCTGAATATTTAAGATGAGAGCAGCTGTTAGATGTGAGCAAAGATTCACCTGGTCGATGGAAGTGTTGTGGCGACCGTGACAGTGTTGGAGTGTAGTTATGGCGATAGTCGGTGGGGGACCCGATGGATCCTTGGCTAGTGGATCTCTGCATGATGCGCTCCCTCATGTCATAGCAACCCTTCATAGCAACCAGACACCAACAATCAACATCCGCCATAACAGCCAGACACCAAATTTCCCCACAGAGAAAACTACAATGTGTCCCAACATCTCCTAATGTGTCCCAACATCTCCTAATGTGTCCCAACATCTCCTAATGTGTCCTAGTGTGTCCCAACATCTCCTAATGTGTCCCAACATCTCCCAATGTGTCCTAATGTGTCCCAACATCTCCTAATGTGTCCCAACATCTCCCAATGTGTCCTAATGTGTCCCAACATCTCCTAATGTGTCCTATGTGTCCCAACATCTCCTAATGTGTCCCAACATCTCCTAATGTGTCCTAGTGTGTCCCAACATCTCCTAATGTGTCCCAACATCTCCTAATGTGTCCTAGTGTGTCCCAACATCTCCTAATGTGTCCTAGTGTGTCCTAATGTGTCCTAACGTGTCCTAACGTGTCCTAACGTGTCCCAACATCTCCTAATGTGTCCTAGTGTGTCCCAACATCTCCTAATGTGTCCTAGTGTGTCCTAATGTGTCCTAACGTGTCCTAACATGTCCCAACATCTCCTAATGTGTCCTAGTGTGTCCTAATGTGTCCTAACGTGTCCTAACGTGTCCCAACATCTCCTAATGTGTCCTAGTGTGTCCTAACATCTCCTAATGTGTCCCAACATCTCCTAGTGTGTCCCAACATCTCCCAATGTGTCCTAATGTGTCCCAACATCTCCTAATGTGTCCTAATGTGTCCCAACACATTCCAACCACGACTTGACCTACCTCAGCTGAGGGAGACAGGGTCCTCGGTGACTAGAGAAGAGAAACAGAATGTTACTGGACTAGTAAACGAGTGGACCTGAGGAGCGGAGGCAGGGGAGACGGAGGGAGGGGGGGAGGATGGAGGTGGAGGATGGAGGGGGAGGCTGAGGAGGAGCAGGGTTAGCATCCGCAATCCTGCTGGAGGGCAGCAGAGGGCAGCACTCAGGTTCTGAAGACAGGATGGGTAGGAGGTGAAGAAGTACTGAAAGGAACATGCACCTGCGTACGCACGCAGTACTGTAAACACACACACACACACAGAGACACACACACACACACACACAGAGACACACACACAGAGACACACACACTCGTACACACAGTACTGTAAACACACACACACACAGAGACACACACACTCGTACACACAGTACTGTAAACACACACACACACACACAGAGACACACACACTCGTACACGCAGTACTGTAAACACACACACACAGAGACACACACACAGAGACACACACACAGAGACACACACACTCGTACACACAGTGCTATTTCCATTCAGAATGCTCATGTCAGATGCACAGATCCTGGCAGTGCCATAGTTTGTTGTTAAAGACAAACAGAAGCAGAGAAGCTTTTGGATGACCCGAAACACCCGCTCAGAGTTACACACACCAGCTAGAGAGGAGAGCCCTGATTGGTCAAGCAGAGGTGTGAGGTCAGAGCAACTACGATGTCCTCAAGCAGAGGGGAGGGGTCAGAAGGCAGGGACTGGGGCTGGGGGTGAAGAGCAGTGATGAGTCACTAGATGAGCACTGTTACTCTACTGTGTGTTACTGTACTCTACTGTGTGTTACTGTACTGTACTGTGTGTTACTGTACTATGTGTTACTCTACTGTGTGTTACTCTACTGTGTGTTACTGTACTGTACTGTGTGTTACTGTACTCTACTGTGTGTTACTGTACTGTACTGTGTGTTACTGTACTGTGTGTTACTCTACTGTGTGTTACTCTACTGTGTGTTACTGTACTGTACTGTGTGTTACTGTACTGTGTTACTGTACTGTACTGTGTGTTACTGTACTGTGTTACTCTACTGTGTGTTACTCTACTGTGTGTTACTGTACTCTACTGTGTGTTACTGTACTCTACTGTGTGTTACTGTACTGTACTGTGTGTTACTGTACTGTGTGTTACTCTACTGTGTGTTACTGTACTGTGTTACTGTACTGTACTGTGTGTTACTGTACTGTGTTACTCTACTGTGTGTTACTGTACTGTGTGTTACTGTACTGTACTGTGCATTACTGGACTGTGTGTTACTCTACTGTGTGTTACTGTACTGTGTGTTACTGTACTGTGTTACTCTACTGTGTGTTACTGTACTCTACTGTGTGTTACTGTACTCTACTGTGTGTTACTGTACTGTGTGTTACTATACTGTGTGTTACTGTACTCTACTGTGTGTTACTGTACTGTACTGTGTGTTACTGTACTGTGTGTTACTGTACTGTGTGTTACTATACTGTGTGTTACTATACTGTGTGTTACTGTACTGTACTGTGTGTTACTGTTACTGTACTGTGTGTTACTGTACTCTACTGTGTGTTACTGTACTGTACTGTGTGTTACTGTACTCTACTGTGTGTTACTGTACTGTACTGTGTGTTACTCTACTGTGTGTTACTGTACTCTACTGTGTGTTACTGTACTGTACTGTGTGTTACTGTACTGTACTGTGTGTTACTGTACTGTGTGTTACTGTACTCTACTGTGTGTTACTGTACTCTACTGTGTGTTACTGTACTGTGTGTTACTGTACTGTACTGTGTGTTACTGTACTCTACTGTGTGTTACTGTACTGTGTGTTACTGTACTCTACTGTGTGTTACTGTACTCTACTGTGTGTTACTCTACTGTGTGTTACTGTACTGTGTGTTACTGTACTGTGTGTTACTGTACTGTGTGTTACTGTACTCTACTGTGTGTTACTGTATTACTATGATTTACAGTGAATCCGTTGATTCTATGAATTATTGACAGTACTAACAGTGATGGTACTACCAGTGATGGTACTAACCAGTGATGGTACTAACAGTTATAGACTGTAATGTTAGTTGCTTCAGCACATGCTAAATACTCAACAGTTGTTTTCTTCAGGTGAACATATGAAATACTGTAGGTATATGTGTTATCATTGCTAAATGTGGTTATTGTGGTTCTAGTTGAGGAGGCCCAGAGGTCCCAGGACTAACTTACTGTCTCAGTTCGTCTGGGCTCGCTGACGCTAGCAGCTCTCTGGTGCTACAACACAGTCAAGCTCACTGGTTAGATCCGTACAACACAGTCAAGCTCACTGGTTAGATCCGTACAACACAGTCAAGCTCACTGGTCAGATCCGTACAACACAGTCAAGGTCACTGGTCAGATCCGTACAACACAGTCAAGGTCACTGGTCAGATCCGTACAACACAGTCAAGCTCACTGGTCAGATCCGTACAACACAGTCAAGGTCACTGGTTAGATCCGTACAACACAGTCAAGGTCACTGGTTAGATCCGTACAACACAGTCAAGGTCACTGGTTAGGTCCGTACAACACAGTCAAGCTCACTGGTTAGATCCGTACAACACAGTCAAGGTCACTGGTTAGATCTGTACAACACAGTCAAGGTCACTGGTTAGATCCGTACAACACAGTCAAGGTCACTGGTTAGATCCGTACAACACAGTCAAGGTCACTGGTTAGATCCGTACAACAGTCAAGGTCACTGGTTAAGTAGGATGAATACACTCTACACTCAACACCATTGTACTTCAGTAGGTATATAAATAAGTATTTTAATAGGAGTTGATTTTTTGTTTTGTGTTTAGATTTTGGATGTCATTGTCATGGTTACCACCACCACCATCCTCTTTCTGAGTGGAGCTATTACCATGCAGTGCAGGATGACAGTGTACTCATGTAGAGAGCATGGGATGACCGACCAGGTGTCTGAGCACTTCTGGGTGTGGGGAGTGGACTGTTCTCCATGGGGGCGGGGCATGTGGGGGTAGGAGGGGCATGTGAGGTCGGGAGGGGCATGTGGGGGTGTGTGCGGGGCATGTGGGGATGGGGGAGGGGCATATGGGCGGGGCATGGCAGGGGCCTATGGACCACTCACACGTAGATCCGGTAAAGGGGAGGGGCCTCGTCTGGTTGCCATGCACTGTTGACAAAACGTCATGACAACATACCATCAGGAGAGATACATCTCAGGGTTTCCCGCAGAAAATGTGTAGTTAAGGTGGTAGGCTGAGTTAAGGCGCCAGGCGTGTGTTGCTTAGGCAACCGCCTTAGCTGAAAAGTGCTGCGGGAAACCCCTGCATATGGTATACCTAGTAACTCCAGAACCACCTAGTTTACTTGAGAACCTCCAAGGTTACTCCAGAACCACTTAGTTTACTTGAGAACCTCCAAGGTTACTCCAGAACCACTTAGTTTACTTGAGAACCTCCAAGGTTACTCCAGAACCACCTCGTTTACTTGAGAACCTCCAAGGTTACTCCAGAACCACCCAGATTGTTCCAGAACAAGCTGAACATCCGAGACATGTCCAGATGTTCCTGATACTCAAAACGATGTGTGCATATTGTCAAAAAAATCTTAATATGTCATTACACTGAATACAATGTGCTTATATATGTGCTTATATAACATATATACATTTGATGTCTTTTCTCATATCAATATCAATAGTTTTCATGCCAGAGCCAGTGGTGTTTAGAGTGGTGAGAGTGTCTGCAGGTCCGTTACCTCGATGGGGCTGAGCCTGTCCTGTCTATCTCCTCTGGGCTGCAGCGTGGAGGACGAGGGCTGGACTGCCTCGTACGAGATCATGTCAGGACGCTCTATATCATAAATGGCCTTCACTCTGGGGATGGCTGCTAATGCCCTGTAATCAATGATCTCATTGTCTACTTTAGCCTGGAGGAACAGGAGAGAGCGGGGGGAGGGATGGAGAGGAGGAGTGGAGAGGGGGATGGGGGGAGAGGAGGGAAGGAGAGAGGATAGGGGTAGGGCATGAACACAAGGTGAACAGGGGAAAGACTAGGTCAGGACAAAGGTCAGGGTCAGGACAAAGGACACATCACATATGAGGAAAACACCACATCACAGCACTGTAGGAAGGCAGGAACCACTGGTCAGAGGGGGAGGGAGGGGGCAGGATCTGCTGGTCAGAGGGAGGGGGCAGGATCTGCTGGTCAGAGGAGGAGGGAGGGGGAGGGAGGGGGCAGGATCTGCTGGTCAGAGGTGGAGGGAGGGGGCAGGATCTGCTGGTCAGAGGGGGAGGGAGGGGGCAGGATCTGCTGGTCAGAGGGAGGGGGCAGGATCTGCTGGTCAGAGGAGGAGGGAGGGGGAGGGAGGGGGCAGGATCTGCTGGTCAGAGGGGGAGGGAGGGGGCAGGATCTGCTGGTCAGAGGTGGAGGGAGGGGGCAGGATCTGCTGGTCAGAGGGGGAGGGAGGGGGAGGGAGGGGGCAGGATCTGCTGGGTCAGAGGGGGAGGGGAGGGGGCAGGATCTGCTGGTCAGAGGGGGAGGGAGGGGGCAGGATCTGCTGGTCAGAGGGGGAGGGAGGGGGCAGGATCTGCTGGTCAGAGGAGGAGGGAGGGGGCAGGATCTGCTGGTCAGAGGGGGAGGGAGGTGGCAACATAGGTGCTGTCTGATGGGTAAACACACCCACTGCATGATGGAGCCTCCCCATGTAAGCTAGTTTGATTTATCTGACCATTCTAGCCTAGTCTCCAGTCTCCAGTCACCAGTAGTGATGGCTGTCTAAGCATCCTCTCCTCTGGTTGCCTAGCACCGGGTGTGTCTTTGGTTCAGTCCCAGCACATACATTCAGTTCAGACCTCCCACAAAAAGATCACAGCCTCTCAGATCCCCAGCCCTACTGTCTCATTGGCTGGTAGCGGTGTGTGAACCAGGAAGTAGGATAAGTATGGCTCAAGGGTGGAGCAATTTGACTGCATATCAAGAGGTTGCAGGTTCAAATCCCCCCTATCCTGTGCGTTGCTGGACAGTGCCTGCTGAATGAGGACATGATGGTGGTTAAGGCGTTACTCACGTAGATGGTGTGTCCAGGAGAGCCAGGGAGGCTGGAGCCTGGTCTGGAGCTGATGCTCTCAGAGGAGCACCTGGTGGGCTGGAGGAGACACACACCTGGTCACACACACCTGGTCACACACCTGGTCACACACCTGGTCACACACCTGGTCACACACACAGCATGCATGCTGACAGTGCTCATGTGGCAGCTCATGCTCAGGGGTGTCACAGCTGCAGCCGCATGGGTCACACCACCGCAATCTAGAAGCAGAGCCTGCCTCATGAACCATGTGTGTGTGTGTGTGTGTGTGTGGTGTGTGTGTGTGTGTGTGTGTGTGTGTGGTGTGTGTGTGTGTGTGTGTGTGTGGTGTGTGTGTGTGTGTGCGTGTGTGTGTGTGTGTGTGTGCGTGTGTGTGTGCGTGTGTGTGTGCGTGTGTGTGTGCGTGTGTGTGTTGTGTGTGCTGCCAGGAAACGCTGGAGGCATGAAGACTAGACAAGCAGACGGTGAGACTGGAGACTCTGCTGACTGGTGGAGGTTGTCCAAGAGAGGCTAGATAGAGGCTGACTGGTGGAGGTTGTCCAGGAGAGGCTAGATAGAGGCTGACTGGTGGAGGTTGTCCAGGAGAGGCTAGATAGAGGCTGACTGGTGGAGGTTGTCCAGGAGAAGCTAGATAGAGGCTGACTGGTGGAGGTTGTCCAGGAGAGGCTAGATAGAGGCTGACTGGTGGAGGTTGTCCAGGAGAGGCTAGATAGAGGCTGACTGGTGGAGGTTGTCCAGGAGAGGCTAGATAGAGGCTGACTGGTGGAGGTTGTCCAGGAGAGGCTAGATAGAGGCTGACTGGTGGAGGTTGTCCAGGAGAGGCTAGATAGAGGCTGACTGGTGGAGGTTGTCCAGGAGAGGCTAGATAGAGGCTGACTGGTGGAGGTTGTCCAGGAGAAGCTAGATAGAGGCTGACTGGTGGAGGTTGTCCAGGAGAGGCTAGATAGAGGCTGACTGGTGGAGGTTGTCCAGGAGAGGCTAGATAGAGGCTGACTGGTGGAGGTTGTCCAGGAGAGGCTAGATAGAGGCTGACTGGTGGAGGTTGTCCAGGAGAGGCTAGATAGAGGCTGACTGGTGGAGGTTGTCCAGGAGAGGCTAGATAGAGGCTGACTGGTGGAGGTTGTCCAGGAGAGGCTAGATAGAGGCTGACTGGTGGAGGTTGTCCAGGAGAGGCTAGATAGAGGCTGACTGGTGGAGGTTGTCCAGGAGAGGCTAGATAGAGGCTGACTGGTGGAGGTTGTCCAGGAGAGGCTAGATAGAGGCTGACTGGTGGAGGTTGTCCAGGAGAGGCTAGATAGAGGCTGACTGGTGGAGGTTGTCCAGGAGAGGCTAGATAGAGGCTGACTGTGGAGGTTGTCCAGGAGAGGCTAGATAGAGGCTGACTGGTGGAGGTTGTCCAGGAGAGGCTAGATAGAGCTGACTGGTGGAGGTTGTCCAGGAGAGGCTAGATAGAGGCTGACTGGTGGAGGTTGTCCAGGAGAGGCTAGATAGAGGCTGACTGGTGGAGGTTGTCCAGGAGAGGCTAGATAGAGGCTGACTGGTGGAGGTTGTCCAGGAGAGGCTAGATAGAGGCTGACTGGTGGAGGTTGTCCAGGAGAGGCTAGATAGAGGCTGACTGGTGGAGGTTGTCCAGGAGAGGCTAGATAGAGGCTGACTGGTGGAGGTTGTCCAGGAGAGGCTAGATAGAGGCTGACTGGTGGAGGTTGTCCAGGAGAGGCTAGATAGAGGCTGACTGGTGGAGGTTGTCCAGGAGAGGCTAGATAGAGGCTGACTCGTGGAGGTTGTCCAGGAGAGGCTAGATACAGGGATGGTTGTACTTTCTATCTGCACTATCTGTATGTCGATTTGGATAAAAGCGTCATAAATGAATGAAAAGTCAATGTTGATGTATGTCTGCGTCTCTTGTCTGACAGACATGGAAGTATAGCAGGTATTGTAAAGGAAGGGTAGCATGGCTTGGAGGTGGAGATGGCATCTTAACGATGAACAAAGCATCCATGATGGTGACAGCGTGAGGAAGGCAGAGATGAGGAGCCGCTTTGCTGCCAGAGGCTGAATACAGTACCTGCCTTTCTGATCGGTACTGGGAGCTGACTAAAGAGGGGAGGGGCTGCGGACAGAAGGAGGAATATGTCATTGGCCATTTCAGACACGTAAACCCCGCCCCAACCTCCAAGAAGGAGAAGTCTGATTGGCAGTCTCAGTTTTACGGTTGGTCAGAAACCCATTCCAGCATGTCTGATGCATCCTGGCTGGCTTCACCTGATCCTGACTTCTGTTAGTGTTGAAAAGCGGCACAGCACAGTACAGCACAGTACAGCACAGTACAGCACAGTATCAGCACAGTATCAGCACAGTATCAGCAGGGTTAACAAGCAGCCCTGTGTTTCTATGGGGGTGCAGAATCTCTACCTGCGTATTTCTACCGCACGTGCTCACACAAGCACACTGTGCCCGGTGTGTGTGGCAGAACACAAGCACACTGTGCCGGTGTGTGTGGCAGAACACAAGCACACTGCCAGCTACTCTCTTGCTTCCTGAACGTGTGAAGCAAAGGACGGTTGCTGAGATAGATGGGTGAGGGGTCAGGGGTCAGAGCAGGCCAATCAGGGGTCAGCACACACCTCAGGCTTGCTCACAGGGGCGTGAGGCAGAGGGAAGAAGAAGTTGAGAGGAGAGGGCCTGGAGGACGGACGCTGCTGGGGAAGAGAACCTCCTCAGAACCACCACATGGATGTGTATCCAGGTGAGATGGATGTGTATCCAGGTGTGATGGATGTGTCAGGTGAGATGGATGTGTCAGGTGTGATGGATGTGTATCCAGGTGTGATGGATGTGTCAGGTGTGATGGATGTGTATCCAGGTGTGATGGATGTGTCAGGTGTGATGGATGTGTATCCAGGTGTGATGGATGTGTATCCAGGTGTGATGGATGTGTATCCAGGTGTGATGGATGTGTCAGGTGTGATGGATGTGTATCCAGGTGTGATGGATGTGTCAGGTGTGATGGATGTGTATCCAGGTGTGATGGATGTGTATCCAGGTGAGATGGATGTGTATCCAGGTGTGATGGATGTGTATCCAGGTGTGATGGATGTGTATCCAGGTGTGATGGATGTGTATCCAGGTGAGATGGATGTGTATCCAGGTGAGATGGATGTGTATCCAGGTGTGATGGATGTGTATCCAGGTGTGATGGATGTGTACCAGGTGTGATGGATGTGTATCCAGGTGTGATGGATGTGTATCCAGGTGTGATGGATGTGTATCAGGTGAGATGGATGTGTATCCAGGTGAGATGGATGTGTATCCAGGTGTGATGGATGTGTATCCAGGTGAGATGGATGTGTATCCAGGTGAGATGGATGTGTATCCAGGTGAGATGGATGTGTATCCAGGTGTGATGGATGTGTATCCAGGTGAGATGGATGTGTATCCAGGTGTGATGGATGTGTATCCAGGTGAGATGGATGTGTATCCAGGTGTGATGGATGTGTATCCAGGTGAGATGGATGTGTATCCAGGTGAGATGGATGTGTATCCAGGTGAGATGGATGTGTATCCAGGTGTGATGGATGTGTATCCAGGTGTGATGGATGTGTATCCAGGTGAGATGGATGTGTATCCAGGTGTGATGGATGTGTATCCAGGTGTGATGGATGTGTCAGGTGAGATGGATGTGTATCCAGGTGAGATGGATGTGTATCCAGGTGTGATGGATGTGTATCCAGGTGTGATGGATGTGTCAGGTGTGATGGATGTGTATCCAGGTGTGATGGATGTGTCAGGTGTGATGGATGTGTATCCAGGTGAGATGGATGTGTATCCAGGTGTGATGGATGTGTATCCAGGTGTGATGGATGTGTATCCAGGTGTGATGGATGTGTATCCAGGTGAGATGGATGTGTATCCAGGTGAGATGGATGTGTATCCAGGTGAGATGGAGATCTCGACTCACCCGGTACTTCTCCTCTGCTCTGCTGTTGTTCTTACAGTCTGGATGCCACACTGTAGATCCTGGAGAGAGAGAGAGAGAGAGAGAGAGAGAGAGAGAGAGAGAGGGGAGGTAGGGGGAGAAGAGAGAGACAGAGAGAGAGGGAGAAATAGATGGGAGATATAAAAGAGAGGGAGATTTATAGAGAGGGAGGGGGATAGAGGGGGAGATAGAGGGAGAAGGATAGGGCTCTCGAGAGAGGATATGAGGGTGGGACGCTAGTGGTGTCGAGATCGGGTTGAGAGATGATCGAGTGTCGATAGATCAGCTCGAGAGATGCGAGAGATAGAGCGAGTAGAGAGATGCGAGAGTGGGAGAGAGAGAGGATTAGATACTCTGGGCCCTGGGAGCATGGACCCTCCCAACATCTGGAAGGGCTGTTCAGACTGTCACTGTGAAATAAAGCTCTACGTTCTCTAAAAACACGCACAGCACATGTGAGAATTCCTCTGTGAGGAGGAGTCCAACCAGTAACTGCTCTCTGAGTGGAACTAAGAAAAAGAGCTTTATTTTCTCAAGATCAGACCCTCAGTTTTTTTTCATTAAAAAAGGAAAGAAAATCTTCTACTGCTGTTGCTAGGGAGGGCAGTGTGTGTGTGAGTGTTCTACTACTGCTGTTGCTAGGGAGGGCAGTGTGTGAGTGTTCTACTACTGCTGTTGCTAGGGAGGGCAGTGTGTGAGTGATCTACTACTGCTGTTGCTAGGGAGGGCAGTGTGTGTGAGTGTTCTTCTAGTGCTGTTGCTAGGGAGGACAGTGTGTGTGAGTGTTCTACTACTGCTGTTGCTAGGAAGGGCAGTGTGTGAGTGTTCTACTACTGCTGTTGCTAGGGAGGGCGGTGTGTGTGAGTGTTCTTCTACTGCTGTTGCTAAGGAGGACAGTGTGTGTGTGAGTGTTCTACTACTGCTGTTGCTAGGGAGGGCAGTGTGTGAGTGTTCTACTACTGCTGTTGCTAGGGAGGGCAGTGTGTGTGAGTGTTCTTCTACTGCTGTTGCTAGGGAGGGCAGTGTGTGAGTGTTCTACTACTGCTGTTGCTAGGGAGGGCAGTGTGTGAGTGTTCTACTACTGCTGTTGCTAGGGAGGGCAGTGTGTGTGAGTGTTCTTCTACTGCTGTTGCTAGCGAGGACAGTGTGTGTGTGAGTGTTCTACTACTGCTGTTGCTAGGGAGGGCAGTGTGTGAGTGTTCTACTACTGCTGTTGCTAGGGAGGGCAGTGTGTGTGAGTGTTCTTCTACTGCTGTTGCTAAGGAGGACAGTGTGTGTGTGAGTGTTCTACTACTGCTGTTGCTAGGGAGGGCAGTGTGTGTGAGTGTTCTTCTACTGCTGTTGCTAAGGAGGACAGTGTGTGTGTGAGTGTTCTACTACTGCTGTTGCTAGGGAGGGCAGTGTGTGAGTGAATGTTCTTCTACTGCTGTTGCTAGAGAGAGACCCTCCTGCCAGTTTCCATTCTCCAGGAACAGGGTTGTAGAATGTAATGTGATAAGGAGTGTTTGTGTGTGAGAGTGTTGTGTTGTGTGCCACCTGGATGGGAGGGTGTGTGAGAGTGTTGTGTTGTGTGCCACCTGGATGGGGAGGGTGTGTGAGAGTGTTGTGTTGTGTGCCACCTGGATGGGGAGGGTGTGTGAGAGTGTTGTGTTGTGTGCCACCTGGATGGGAGGGTGTGTGAGAGTGTTGTGTTGTGTGCCACCTGGATGGGGAGGGTGTGTGAGAGAGGAACCTCACCTTGCAGGTACATCTCCTCTCCCTCCGTGAACATCTGGTTGCAGCGACTGCATCGTGCACAGCTGGGGTGGTAATGTTTGTCTCCTGCCTGCAGGGGGCGATAGAACATACACCTGAACCATGAGCAGTGGAGGAAATACAACACCTGTTTGGATTCAGTTAAGACAGGGACTGGAATACAGGGTGACACCCCCACACACACACGCACATACATACACACAAACAGACATACATGTGTTACTGTACAAATACACATACGCAAACACACAACACACATGAACTCTGACCTATGCTGAGAGATGCACAGATTCATCCACACATCCATATGAACACATACCTCCTCTGGATCTCATCCAGGAATGTGCACCCCATGCAGCCCATGCACCCCATGCAGCACATGCAGCACATGCAGCATTGTCTAGATGGAGCTAGAACTCAGCTCTGACGTCATGAGCTACCACACACACACACACTCAGACATCTGGAAGTGATAGAGAATGGCAGGCTGCCTTGTGATTGGACAGTGAGCCAGGAAGCAGCTCAGCCCTCTCAGAACATTGGTTCAGCTGGTCGGCATGACAACCCTTTGGGCTCATGTATGAGTGCCTCAGAGATGGGTCCCTCAGAGAGAGGAGTGTGTGTGTGTCTGTGTGTGTGTGAGAGAGAGGAGTGTGTGTGTGACACCACGGCTTAGAAACGTATGATCTCACCCAAATGCGACCCCCCCCCTAAACCCCTCCCCCTGTTGCCATGACAATTGGCGCAAGTATCTTCTTTATTTTTCCCTTCATGTAAACAAAACTTTCTAGAAAAACCAAAAACTTCTCTCCACTTCTCCCTCTCTCCCTCTCTCCCTCTCTCTCCCTCTCTCTCCCTCTCTCTCCCTCTCTCTCCCTCTCTCTCCCCTCTCTCTCCCTCTCTCTCCCTCTCTCTCCCTCTCTCTCCCTCTCTCCCCTCTCTCCCTCTCCCCTCTCCCTCTCTCTCCCTCTCCCTCCTCTCCTCTCTCTCCCTCTCTCTCCCTCCTCTCTCTCTCTCCCTCTCTCCTCCCTCTCTCTCTCCTCTCTCTCTCTCTCTCTCCTCCTCTCATCCCTCCTCCCTCTCTCCTCTCTCCCTCTCTCTCTCTCTCTCTCTCTCTCCTCCTCCCTCTCATCTACTGACCCCTCTCTCCCTCTCTCTCTCTCTCTCTCATCCCTCTCTACCCTCTCTCCCTCCCTCCCTCCCTCTCTCTCCCTCTCTCTCTCCCTCTCTCAGGGTAGATAGTTTAATTGCGAGGGCTAACGTCATCAACATTACCATTACCCCTGACAGCCGAGAGGAGAGCAATGAGCATATTCTGAGAGATTAAACATGACCACACCATTCTCTCACAGTCAAACATGACCACACCAATCTCTCACAGTCAAACATGACCACACCAATCTCTCACAGTCAAACATGACCACACCAATCTCTCACAGTCAAACATGACCACACCAATCTCTCACAGTCAAACATGACCACACCAATCTCTCACAGTCAAACATGACCACACCATTCTCTCAGAGAGGACAGCGTTCAGATGCATGCGTGCGGGAGGGAGGGAGAGCATGCCTACTTAAGTGCGTAAGGAATCGCAGAACACACCCTGATACAGCTGAACATGTCTTTATACAGTCTCTGACACGGCTGAACAGCTATTCTTAAAGAGACTTAAACGCCACAAAATGTATCTACATGACACTACTGAAACACCCAACAATACTGAAACACCCCCATGATTGAAACACAAACTGTGACCAGCACACAGTCCTGTCTGGCCTCTTCAGCTCTCTCAGAGGGAGGGAAGGACACAGGGACAAGATCTAACATCAAACATCCAAACCTTTAGCAGCAGAACCAGACCAGAGCAGATTCCAGGGAACCCCGAGGAGAGAGGCTGAAACTGAGCTTCATGCAGCAACACACACACAGGTCACACAGGTCACACCGGTCACACAGGTCACACAGGTCACAAACAGAAACCAG
>CAEFZP010001455.1:0-5000 GCA_903064625.1 Mallotus villosus | reverse complement strand
CTCAGGTTGTAAATGGCACATTAACTAGGAGAAACCTTTCATGTTTAATCCAGCAAGGTCACACTGTGGAGACAGACTCAGAGGTGGGTGGAGGGACAGGGTCACACGAGCAAGCATGTGTGTGTGTGTGAGTGTGTGTGTGTGTGTGTTCTCTCAGTGACAGGTCTTTGGCAGACAGGCAGGCCTCCTCTCAGTTTGTTCAGTCATTCGATATCCTCGACCCTCCGTGTCCGTGTCCTCGCACTCACACACGCGCACACTCACACACTCACACACTCACGCGCACACACACTCACTCACGCGCACACGCACACACTCGTGCACACAACCTCCAGTTTCTGCAACACTACGCCCCCCCCCTCTCTCTGTATGTCTGGAGGCAGTATAGCAATGTATATGGACAGAGTATAGTATAGGATTGTGTAGCATGCCATAGCATATCATTCCTCAGGATTGAATAGCTTAGCATAGAATAGAGTGGCATAGTTCAGTATAGCATGGTAGCTTAGCATAGAATAGAGTGGCATAGTTCAGTATAGCCTAGCATGGTAGCTTAGCATAGAATAGGTGGCATAGTTCAGTATAGCCTAGCATGGTAGCTTAGCATAGAATAGAGTGGCATAGTTCAGTATAGCCTAGCATGGTAGCTTAGCATAGAATAGGTTGGCATAGTTCAGTATAGCCTAGCATGGTAGCTTAGCATAGAATAGAGTGGCATAGTTCAGTATAGCCTAGCATGGTAGCTTAGCATAGAATAGAGTGCATAGTTCAGTATAGCCTAGCATGGTAGCTTAGCATAGAATAGAGTGGCATAGTTTAGTATAGCCTAGCATGGTAGCTTAGCATAGTGTAGTACTATATGCACTATAGTGTAGCAATATTGCTGTGGTGGAGGTTCCGCTCCCCTAGTGAACCTACTGATGTGGCAAGCCAGACTGACTCATACAAACAAGATAAGGTATTTGACAACTACTACTATTATACGACTATTCGACCTAGAGAGATAGTTTTAAGGTGAGAGGCTATCAGGCTGTCAGGTGACCTGCTGGTCGTGACCTTCCTCCCTGTGCAGACCCGGAGAGACAGGACCTTCAGTCACCAAGACACCGTCTTTAGGCACTGTGTGTGTGTGAGAGTGTTTGACCTGGGGCAATGGTCGGAAGTGTAATGTTTAAACCTGAGATAAGGGACATGGAGGAGTGGAGGTGTGGAAGGGAGATGTGGAGTGGTGTAGAAGTGGAGTGGAGGGGTGGAGGTGTAGAGGTGGAGGAGGTGTAGATGTGGAGGTGTAGAAGTGGAGGGGTGGAGGTGTAGCGGTGGAGTGGAGGGGTGGAGGTGTAGCGGTGGAGGGTGTCGCTGTGGCGGTGTCGAAGTGGCGGGTGGAGGTGTAGCTGTGGCGGTGTCGCCGTGGCGGGGTGGCGGTGTAGCGGTGGAGTGGCGGGGTGGCGGTGTCGGTGTAGCGGTGGCGTGGCGGGGTGGAGGTGTGACGGTGTGAGGTGGAGGAGGTGTAGCGTCAGAGGACTTCACAGGTAGCTGTGACAATGCCAGCCCCTCTCCCCACACACATACAGATACACACAAACATGCCTAACCTCAGACACACACCCCACACACACACTCAGACACACTCAGACACACTCAGACACACACACACAGATACCCACAACATGCCTACCTCAGACCCCCACACACACACACCTCACCACACTCGACCCCTCAGACCACACCCCAGATCCCACACACATGCCTACCCTCAGACCCCACACACACACACACACTCAGACACACACCACTCTCCTACGCAGGGATGAGAGCAGCTATTTATGGCTCCACTGCTTTTTGACATCTCCTGGAGACCAAGACAGGACTAGCATCCAAGCTGCTGTCACACAACACACACACACACAACACACACACACACACACAACACACACACACATACACACAACACACAACACACACACACACAACACACACACACACAACACACACCAACACACACACACACACAACACACACACACCACACCCACACACACACACAACACACACACACCACCTACACACACACAACACACCACAACACACACACACACACACAACACACTAACACACAACACACACACACACACACACACACACACTAACACACACAACACACTAACACCACAACACACTAACACACACACAACCCAACACACAACACACACACTTAACACACACACACACACACAACACACTAACACACACAACACACACACAACACACACTAACACACACAACACACTAACACACACACACACACACTTAACACACACACAACACCACACACAACACATCTTACACACCACAACACACCACACACACACTAACACACACCACACACACAACACACACAACACACACTTACACACACAACACACTTAACGACACACAACACACACACAACACACCACACACATACACACACAACACACACACACACACGTATCATCCAATCTTCTTTCACACACGTACTTAACATATTTATATATCATTTTAATTAACATATGATATATACATTGAATTAACATAGTGATATACATTTTAATTACATATGATAAGACAGTGTAATTAACAGATTTATATATGTGTAAGTGAACATATTTATATATACGTTTAAGTAACAGATCTATATATACATTTAATTAACATATTTATATATACAGTTATGAACAATTGAGAGAGACTGGAATTAACATGATATAGATCACATTTTAATTAGCATAGGTATCTATACATTTTTACGACACTATGTATAGAGACGATTTAGATGAGCATATCTTAGAGAGACAGTGACGTAGTTGCCAGATTGAGATAGAGTTGTAAGTAGCATAGTGAGCGAGACAATGTGTAATACATCCAGCTGATAGAGACAGTGGAAGAGCAGAGGGAGAGATACAGTGGACGTAGCAGAGGAGAGAGACAGTGGAGGAGCAGAGGAGAGAGAGCAGTGGAGTAACGCGAGTGATGAGAGACATTGTGTGAATGAACAGAGTGAGATAGACAGTTTGAGGATGCATAGGGAGAGAGACCGTGGAAGGAACAGAGGGACGGATACATTGTAATGATCATAGTGGAAGAGACGTGGAAGCACCGAGCGAGAAGACAATGGAGGAGACAGAGGGACAGAGAGACAGTGTGTAAGGACACAGAGGGAGAGAGACAGTGAAGGAACGAGGAGAGAGCCAGTGGAAGAGCAGAGGAGAGCGACAGTGGAAGGAACAGAGGGAGAGAGACGTGGAAGGAACAGAGGGAGAGAGACAGTGGAAGGAACAGAGGGAGAGAGACAGTGAAGGAACGAGGAGAGAGACATGGAAGGAACAGAGGAGAGGACAGTGGAAGGAACAGAGGAGAGAGACAGTGGAAGGAGCAGAGGGAGAGAGACAGTGGAAGGAACACGCGAGAGAGACAGTGGAAGGAGCATAGGGAGAGAGACAGTGGAAGGAACAGAGGAGAGAGACAGTTGAAGGAACAGAGGGAGAGAGACAGTGGAAGGAGCAGAGGGAGAGAGACAGTGGAAGGAACAGAGGGAGAGAGACAGTGGAGGAACAGAGCGAGAGAGACAGTGGACGGAAGCAGAGGAGAGAGCAGTGGAAGGAACAGAGCGAGAGAGACCGTGGAAGAAGTGAAAGGATTAAGATCAATCCGCTCATGCTAAACTGTCACACACACACACTCACACCTTTACACACACAAACACACACTCACACACACACACCTTTACACACACACCACACACTCTTTCAATGGTATACGTTTTACCCAGCTCTCAATCATGATAGCAAATGCTTACAATATTTACAAAAGGCCATTATTAACTTCTCTATATCCTCTCACCCTCCTCCTCACCCTTCACCTCTCTCCCCTCCTCCTCACCCTTCACCTCTCTCACCCTCCTCCTCACCCTCCTCCTCTCTCTCTCAAAGCTTTCCAGGAACCACCCTTCACTCAACAGCCAAGCCTCTTGGCTACGTAACATCCGATTGGCAACTTTAAGGAAGCAGCTCTTTAGAGAAGAGCAAGGTCACTAAGCCTATACCTGACCTCTCCCTGCACCGGGATACCAAGAGTTCCCTCTACCAGCAGCCACGCCTTCGGCAGACAAGGCTGGGTATTTCAGGAAGAAGGAGCCATCATATCGTGAGGAGACTTATTGTGGTTTGAAAGTTCTTACTGTGTCTGAATAGACGGCTAGAGGAGATGGCCGCGTCAGTGTGATGGTGAGAGAGATTGCGATAGAGAGAGCTCATCGATCTAGAGTAGCGGGTATAGAGTTCTATAGAGCGCTAGGAATCGGAATATATACTCTTGTTGCTCTTCGTCTTTTCTCTATCGATCGAGCGAGAGCGAGACTTAGCTCTCATCTTTGATCTAATCTATCGCTATCTTCGCTCTATCGTCTCTTCTACTCTCTCTCATCGTGGCTCTCTCTTTTCTCTTCTCTCTCTCCTCTTCGCTTCTCTCTCTCTTTGCTTACGCTTTTCTCCTCTCTCGCTACTCTCTCTCTTCACTCCTCGCTCCTCTCCTACTCCTTTTTCGCTCTAGCTCCTCTCTTCTCTCTGCTCTCTTCGTTCTCTCGCTCTTCTTCTCTCGCTCTCTTTCTTCTCGCTTCTCTTACTTCTCTCTCTTCATCTCTTCTCTGTTTCTCGCTCTCTACATCTCCTCTCTTTTTACTCAGCCGCTTTTCTCCTCCCTCTTTCTCTCTCTCGTTGCGTCTCCCTCTTCCTCTCTCACCTCGCCGCTCTCTGCTTCGCTCTCTCTACTCTCCTCTCTCATCTCTCTGATTCTCTCTCCTCTCTCGCCTTCTCGCTCTCGTGGCTCGCTCGACCACCCCAACTGACCCTGCTTCCAACCCCCACTACTTGCAGCTGGATGCTGGTTTGCGTTTTTGTGCGGGTTCGGTGTGGTTTCCCAGTTTTCTGTATTACCATGATCAGAGTGTTGTCACTACACACCTGC
>CAEFZP010001454.1:50000-54775 GCA_903064625.1 Mallotus villosus | reverse complement strand
AAGGGTGTCCTTGTGTGTGCGAGTGTGTGGGTGGTGTGTGTCTGCTTGTCTTTTGTACAGAGTGGTTTATAGGTGCTTGGCAGATGGCCTTGAAGGCAACTCCAGCTAAAACATGGTCCTTTACCCTGAGTCTGACGTTGCTGTCCTACTCAGCCATCCCCAAGGTTACCCACACAACCACACACACACCCTGACCCCACACACACCCACCCGCTCACACCACACACGTGTGTAGTCCACCCTGATCCACACACCCCACACCACCCCTGACCACACACACACCACCCCGCTCCACACCACACACCACACCGCTCCACACACAACCACCCCTGCTCCACACACACACCACCCATGAGCCACACACACACCACCCTGCTCCACACAACAACACCACCCCTGCTCCACACACACACCCACCCCTGCTCCACACACACACCACCCCTGCTCCACACACACACCACCATGACAACACACCACCTGACACACCACACACCACCCCCGCTCCAAACACACCACACCCCTGAACACACACCACCCCTGACCACACACACACCACCCTGCTCCACACACACACCACACTGCACCAACACACCACCCCTGACCACACACACACCACCCTGCTCCACACACACACCACCACCACTCCACACCACACACCACCCATGACCACACACCAACACCCTGCTCCCAACACACCACCCTGTCCACACCCACAACACCCCTGCTCTCCACACCACACCACCCCTGATTCCCAGACACACACCACCCCCGCTCCACACACACACCACCATGCTCCACACCACAAACCACCCCTGACCCACACACACGACACACACCACCCTGCTCCACCACACACACCACAGCTCCACGACGCACACACCACCCCTGACCACACACACACCACCCCTGCTCCACACACACACCCCTGATCCACGACACCACCACCCCTGATCCACACAGCATCACACCACCCCTGACCCACAAAACACACAGGATCCACACCACACACCACCCCTGCCCCACACACACACCCCCCTGCTCACTATCAACACCCACCCTGCTCCACACACCCACCACCCCTGATCCAAACACACACACACTACCACCCCTGGCACCACACACACACACCCCTGCCGACCATACCACACACAGTCCACCGGGCCTGACTGCCACACACAGCCTACCCCTGCTGCCACACACACACCCACCCCATGACTCACACACAACGCCCATCACCACGCCCACCCGCCTCATCAACCCCTGACCCCACACACACCACTGCTGCTCCACCCACAAGCACCGCTGACTCCACACGCACCTGGTCTGACCACACACACACACCACCCCTGATCTCCACACACACACCACGCCCTGCTCCACACCCACAGCCACTGCTCACGCGACAACACACACACACCATGACCACACACACACGCCCACCCGCCTGCTCCACACACTACCACAGATACACACACACCACCACTGACCACACACCCACACCCCTGACTCCACCACACACACTCACCCCGTGCTCCACAGCACACACACTGCACCCCTGACCACCACACCACCAGCGCACACACACAGCCACCGCAAACAGATCCTATCACACACAACACCACCTGACACACACCACTTCTGACCACACACCCACCCCGCACCTTCTGCAGGTCGCCCACACACCCCCCAGTCACGCATCACACCCACACCACCCATGCGCACACACACACCACCTCCTGCTCACACACACACACACCACCCCTGCCATCCGACACACCCCACCCGTACCACACACACACCACAACCTGACCCCCACACACACCACCGGCTGCTGCCACTACACCACCTCCTGCTCCACACACACACCCCAGCCTTACCACATACGACACAGCACGACCGACCTTCTGACCACACACAGGGACCACCGCTGCTCCACACACCCTACCACCGCTGACCCACACACACCCACCAGCTCCACTGCCACACAGCCACCCTGCATCACCCAAACACAACACCCATGACACACACACACGCTGACTCACACACACACCACCCCTGCCGGGTCCACACACACACACACACCCACACCATGATCCTCACAACACACACAACCCCTGACCACAACACACACCACCCCTTACCACACACACACACCCCTCCACTGACCACACCACCACACCCTGACCACACACACACCAGTGTTGTGTGTTTGTGTGTGTGTGTGTGTGTGTGGTTTGTGTGGTGTGTGTGTGTGTGTGTGGTGTGTGTGCCCTGTGTCTGTGTCTGTGTCTGTGTCTGTGTCTGGTCTGTGTCTGTGTCTGTGTCTGTGTCTGTGTCTGTGTCTGTGTCTGTGTCTGTGTTGTGTGTGTGTGTGTGTGTGTGTGTGTGTGTCGTTCGCTGTCCCCCTTCTTTGTCTCTCTCTCTCTCTTCTACTTTCTACTATACTTTATCTCCACTCTGTTCTTTCCTATATGCCTCTCTCCTTCTTGGCTCTGTGTCCCAATTTTTCTCACCCCCCACACGCCCACCGCCCCCCACCCCCACCCCCCAGCCATGTCTGATTCTGTCTCAGTGTTCAGTTGCGTCATCATCGACCCTGCAGCAGACAGCCACCAGGAATACGCTTTTATCTCCCTTAATGTGTGTTTGCTTGTGTGTGTGTGGTGTGTGTGTGTGTGTGTGTGTGTTGTGTGTGTGTGTGTGTGTTGTGTGCGTGCACGCATAGGCCTGTGTGTGCGTGTATGTTGTGTGCCAAGAAATGGTGAAAGCCAAACCACCGTCTTTTTACTTTCGCTTCATTTAATTAGCCGTGACGATCAACCGCCAGCAGCGCGTTATGATCCGTCCTCCGTCTTTCCCCTCCAGAACAATCAAGACGCTGCTTGTCAGCGACTCCCCCGCTATCCGTCTAATTCCGGTTCTCCACAACAAGACACTGGATCTGAAAACAGAACACATACACGAATAAGCAGTTGTGACATACAAAGTCCCCAATAAAGAGTTTCAACTGCTCGGTAAGGTAAGTTGTGGGCAATTCGTGTGTTACGATATGATCCCATCAGCTCTGTGTTCCGTTTCACAATGTCTAGAAAATAATGGTTTTTAGACACAAACGAATAGGTAGGTGTTCAATTCAGCTCTAAGTAGGCTACTCAAGCTCATTTCTAAGCATTTGTCGTCACTAGTGGTGGACCGTGTTACTGCGTACAGACTAATCGAAAGAATCAAATGTAATAGTACAAATTATAAAACGTTTACAAACCAATATATATTTTAGCAACACACCGAATTATATTTTAGTCTAGCTCCTTGTCGTTATTAAGCGTAGACAGTCTTTTGTTGCCTTTTTACGTTCTGTTAAAAGTGAAAGGATACCGTGGCGTTGGTAGGAACGTCGTAGGTTGTTTCCGTAGGTTCAGTCGGACCGTTCATTCAATGGGCATTTGAAAATGGCGGACCAGGACGAGTCGGTGAGGGAGTTCGTTGCAGTTACTGATGTTGACGAAGAAAGGGCCCGGTTTTTCTTAGAGTCTGCCGGTTGGGATCTGCAGGTAAAGGATAATCTCATCCCCCGCCGAGTTACACAGAATCCAATAAAGAATGAAAGTTTGTACAACAAAGACTGCTGCCAGTCTAGTTAATGCTAGCTAACTAGCTAGCTGGTAGTAGCAGGCTAGCGAGCGAGCTAGCTAGCGACTATGCCGGTGATTTGTGCAAGTCACTCTTTGACAATGGCTATAGCTAGCTAGGCCACATTTGGGTCTCATTTTCTGATGCATTTGAAACATCTTGGCAAAACCACCTAGATAAATGCTAGAATAAAGTCCGCTGGATATTATTTGTTCATCTTGCTCTAGCTCGTGAGTTGTCATTCAGTTGTTGTCATGTTTAATCTTAGCTGCTAGCATCACTAGCTAACGTAACGTTAGAAGCTAGCTAATTCTGAGCTAGCCCCACCGTTACAATAAGTCAACCTCTTCTCAGGGTAGCTAGTCTAGCTTGATATCTCTTTATTAGCTAGCGTAATGTAATCATGAATACGTCAATACTCGAGCTAGCGAATTCGGAATATTTTAAGTAACTAACGTTCAGTCGACTCCGTGTCTCTGTCGTCACAGCTTGCCCTTGCAAGTTTCTTTGAAGACGGAGCAGAAGATGACATCGTGACGCTTCCTCCTCCGGAGACCGAGGTTCGTCAGCTCCTCGGCCTGCGGCACCACAGGTTAGACACAACCGGGAGACACCGGGAGACACCGGGAGACACACAACCTGAAACACATTTGAAGTCATTCGGTTCAAATGTTTTAAAGGATGTATTTTGTGACCTGTCAGGGTTGATAATTAACGATAAATCGATTGAATGTTTGTCTCGGGCAGTAGTCAGCCCAGGGTGACATCGTTCAGAGATCTGATGCATGAGGAGGAGGATGACAGTGATGAAGAGGAGGGGCAAAGGTGAGCACACACACACACACCACACACACCTTGTGGTTCTAGAATGTGCACAACCTTTCTCAGCTCTGTTGAGCGTGGGCCCTTTGTGTGATGTTATGCTACCTCGACAGATTCTGCTGGGTGTGTGGCTGCAGTGTTGCTGCATCACATTGACTCACCTTCCTCTCTCTCCCCCTCCCTCTCTCTCCCTCTCTCTCTCCCTCTCTCTCTCTCTCTCGCTCTCTCTCTCTCTCTCTCTCTCATCCCCCCTCTCTCTCCTCCTATTCCCCATTTGCTCTCCCTCTCTCTCCCTCCAGGTTCTTTGCTGGGGGTTCAGAGCG
>CAEFZP010001454.1:40000-45000 GCA_903064625.1 Mallotus villosus | reverse complement strand
GGGGTCAGGGTTTGGGTTAGGGGATGTGGAGAGGGCTGGGGTCAGGGTTTGGGTTAGGGGATGTGGAGAGGGGCTGAGGTCTGTGTAGTGAGACCTGATGGAGCTGCTCTGGTCTCTCTGTGTACTGACACCTGATGGAGCTGCTCTGGTCTCTCTGTGTACTGACACCTGATGGAGCTGCTCTGGTCTCTCTGTGTACTGACACCTGATGGAGCTGCTCTGGTCTCTCTGTGTACTGACACCTGATGGAGCTGCTCTGGTCTCTCTGTGTACTGACACCTGATGGAGCTGCTCTGGTCTCTCTGTGTACTGACACCTGATGGAGCTGCTCTGGTCTCTCTGTGTACTGACACCTGATGGAGCTGCTCTGGTCTCTCTGTGTACTGACACCTGATGGAGCTGCTCTGGTCTCTCTGTGTACTGACACCTGATGGAGCTGCTCTGGTCTCTCTGTGTACTGACACCTGATGGAGCTGCTCTGGTGTCTCTGTGTCTCTCCCAGCATATCCGACGTGCGTCAGTTCCTGGTCGGCGCCCCGCCCCAACATGGCCGCCACCGAGTTCGTTCTCATGACGACGTTCCCCAACAAGGAGCTGACGGACGAGAGCCAGAGCCTGAGAGACGCCAACCTGCTGAACGCCGTCATCGTGCAGCGGCTAAAGTGATGAGCTCCCCCTGCTGGCCGCGCCCAGGCACAGCACGCCACCAACGCCTCCCGCTCACAAAGGACTTGTTATGAATGGACTGCTAATTCCTTTATTTTGTTTTCTATAGTGGTGCATTATACATGATCCCCCTCTCTGTTCCCCCCCCCTCGTTCTGCTGTGGTCTGGGTGGTCCTGGGCTGGGATGAAGCTGTGGACAGGATGAGAGGATGAGGGGATGAGGGAGAGAGGATGAGGGATATAGAGGATGATGTGGTGATGCGTTGCTAGGGTTTGGGGACCGGGCTGGAGTGTGTGTGACCTCACAGTAAGGGAATGTATGCCTGGTTTAGAAGGCCTCCTGGTTCCGTGTCTACATTCTACAGGTTCTGTGAGCGGAGCATATCCGTATCTGCGTTCTGTCATCGCCACGGGGACCAGCCAGGGGCATTCTGAGCCGAAACTAGGCTAGGAAGCTCTATAAAGAGATATTCCAAACACATTCTCCTGCCTGTACTATGTTTGTCCCTCCCTCTCTACGCTCTCCCCTCTTCTGGTCTCTCTACCACCCCCCCGCTCTCTCCCCTCTTCTGGTCTCTCTACCCCCCCGCTCTCCCCTCTTCTGGTCTCTCTACCCCCCCCGCTCTCCCCTCTTCTGGTCTCTCTACCCCCCCCGCTCTCCCCCTCTTCTGGTCTCTCTACCCCCCCGCTCTCCCCTCTTCTGGTCTCTCTACCCCCCCCGCTCTCCCCTCTTCTGGTCTCTCTACCCCCCCGCTCTCCCCTCTTCTGGTCTCTACCCCGGTCCTGCCTCCCCCTGGTCCATGTTCTACATAACCTCTCCTGCTGGTGTTGCTAACGCTACACTGCAGACACACCAGCCAACAGCTCTCTCCCTGCTAACCATCCCCATGGAGACCATGTGCTCGTCACCTACAACATCACCACAAACCCACAGACCCAAAAATAAGAAAATACAAAAAAAGATTGAATTATTTTTTTAACTGACTTCTTTTTCTTCTTTCATTTCTTTATTTTACAGATGCCAGGATTATAAATCCCCTGTAAAGAAATAGTGGGATTTTGATATGTGTATAACATTAACATTTAGATTGCTTTACTATCAAACCAATGGTTTAACATATAGCTCACTTGGGTTGTAGATTGTTGACACTGGGATTCGACAAACAGGCTGATATGTACCGATCTTCTCTATGCACGGGGCCTAAACGGAACCAACGGGATGATTGTTTGGACCTCTGGAAAACGAATAAAATCTTTTTGTTTGATGTAAAAGAACGTCCAGTACTATTTTTTTCTTTTCTTCCATATTTTCTTTCTTCACTGGTTATTACCCCATCAGCTCTTAAACTGATTTTGACATTAACACTTCCTAATTTTAAAGTGTGTCGCGTTCAGACCCGTGTTTTGTTCCTCACGTGTAAGCATCCAGTGGGCGTGGTCAGACAAGTTTTGGATTTGTACAAAGTTGGACCATATCTGGTTTGTGGTGCAAAATTAGGGATTGCCAAGGATATAGTCTACATTTTCAGGAAAACGATAGACATCAATAAACTGGAATCTGACTTCAGGCTTCAGGGGTGATGGCAGAAGATGATGTAGTGGAGGACTGTCCGCTCAACGAGAAGTTTCCGATTTCAACAGAGAATGAAGATGCTAAAACGGTGGGTTGCGTTGTTTCTGATTTTGCAATGTACTTTTAGTCTGTTGACCGTTTCACTAGCCTGCCATAAAAATGACAAAAAGCCCCAAGATCATAGGCGATATTAGGTTTTAAAAACGGGGGGTGCAAAGGGTGACATTTATTTATTGCTTAGGCTACCCAAAACATGCTCAAAATAATGAGTAGATCTTGAAAATGTATATCAGAGTAGCCTATAACAAACCACGATAGAACATACAACTCTGACATCACTTAAAAATGTTCTTAAATCATTTGATCGTTTTTTTACATTAATTAGAACATGTAAATGTTATTATCCCAACAGTAGCACCAGCGGTAAAATCGCCTATGCCCAAGATGCATTACTTTTATACGGGATCTAAATATTAATTGTAAAATGTATAGGCCTACAATGTCTACGTAGGCTATAGTCAAAAAGCCTCAAAATAAGTTATTTGTCTCAAATGTGAGAAAGCTGAGTGAGAGAATGCGCAGAAGTTGTTTGGATGTAGCCTAATTAGTGTTGTTGGGTTTCGAATAGACTCTTCCGTGCTTAGTTACCAATTTCATAAAGTAGTCTGTTAAACCTGTTGCTATTCTGTTATCAATCCTACGGCATAGAAGGCCTATTCCCATTCAATTCGTTTTTAAGCATTTCGTGAATTAACTAGCGATTATCTGTGTTTACGGTTTATGCAGTGACTCGTCTTTTAAGGAAACGGAAAGGAAACAACTTTGTGAGTCAGATCTTCACCCGATAGCGTATTCTAATCCCCGTGGGGAAAGGTTAGGCTATAGGCTAGGAGTTTTAAGGTATGATGAGATCACACAGTCTAGTATAGAGTAGCTGGCGTTCCGTCAGTCAACCCCCCCGTCCCGTCCTCCTTCCCATCCATGGATTGCTTATTTTTATGGTGGTCGTGACTCGTGTGTAGACAAATATTATTGTAGCTACTATTATTATGTCGATGTGCAGTGGCGGACTGAGGGCAGGGGGGGCGACCGCCCCCCTTCGTGCCTCCTTGGTTGAAAAAGCGCGCTAAAGTGCCGTAAAGAGTGGCGAATTACGAGAGAAAATCCGATGACGTGCTCAATGAGTGCCCTTCTAATGCCCTTACAGTGCCTACATGGTTGAAAAATTGCTCTCTAGAGTGGTGAATATGAGAGAAAGTGCCTTATTGGCTGCTCTTTACATAGGAAAACAATTATTGAGTGCCCTCTATGGTAACCCTTCATACAATGAATTATGATGATGTGCCCTTTTAACTTTTTCGCCCCTGCCCTTCAAACAGTCTGAGTCCGCCACTGTCGATGTGTCTGTTTGATGTATCTGCGTTATTTTTTGTTTGATCTAAATTATTACATATCACACTGTGTTATCTAGTAGGCCTACATAGATTGGCCTATGCCTACAGAATAAAAGCAATCTAGGCTGGAGATGTGAAAAATGGAATCAAGTTAAATATGATTAAATCAGACCAACCAATGATTTGGTTACTTCGTAAGCCTTGATGTTGTGCGTTGCAGAAGCGACCAGCTGGCATCCCGCTCTCCAGGAAGCTCTGCTTTGCGGTGGGAGGCGTCCCCTATCAGATGACCATGAACGCTAAAGGTCTCTTCATGCAGATCTTCCTACTGGACGTGGTGCAGGTTAGTGATGCTCTAGGTTGGGGGTTTGATGTAGGCACGTAGCTCCCTGTTCGTGGTCTGGTTGATGACAGGGTAGGTACGTTTTGAGAACCTAGCAATTTTTGCTTGAGTTTGAAAGGGTTTAAAACAAAATATCCCACCTGCTTCCTTCAAAGCCACTCCTCCAAAACACGTGACACGCTACCTGCATCCTGCACATACAAAGCATCAAACAAATCTAAATATAATTCTAGTTTATTTGACCTTTGTCCTGCCCCCCCCTGCCCCCCCCTGCCCCAGATGGGTGCGTTCTACGCCTCCCTCGTCCTCTTCCTGGGCCGGGCCTGGGACGCCCTCACAGACCCCCTGGTGGGATACCTCGTCAGCAGGAGCGGAACGACACGCTTTGGCAAACTGATACCTTGGTGAATGACCTGTCTGTCTCTCTGACCTGTCTCTCTGACCTGCCTGTCTCTCTGACCTGTCTGTCTGACCTGTCTCTCTGACCTGTCTCTCTGACCTGTCTGTCTCTCTGACCTGCCTGTCTCTCTGACCTGTCTGTCTCTCTGACCTGTCTCTCTGACCTGCCTGTCTCTCTGACCTGTCTCTCTGACCTGTCTCTCTGACCTGCCTGTCTCTCTGACCTGTCTCTCTGACCTGTCTCTCTGACCTGTCTCTCTGACCTGCCTGTCTCTCTGACCTGCCTGTCTCTCTGACCTGTCTCTCTGACCTGTCTCTCTGACCTGCCTGTCTCTCTGACCTGTCTCTCTGACCTGTCTCTCTGACTGCCTGTCTCTCTGACCTGTCTCTCTGACCTGTCTCTGACCTGTCTGTCTCTCTGCCCTTTCTGTCTCTCTGACCTGTCTCTCTGATCGACCTGTCTATCAGACTGTCTGTCTGTCTCTGACCTCTCTCTCTGACCTGTCTCTCTGACCTGTCTGTCTGTCTGACCTGTCTATCTATCTATCTATCTATCTGTCTATCTATCTGTCTGTCTGTCTGTCTGTCTGTCTGTCTGTCTGTCTGTCTGTCTGTCTGTCTGTCT
>CAEFZP010001454.1:35000-37500 GCA_903064625.1 Mallotus villosus | reverse complement strand
CTCTCTCTATATCTCTCTCTCTCTCTCTCTTCTCGTCTATGTCTCTCTCATCTCTACCTCTCTCCATCTCTCCCTCTTCTCTCTCTCTCTCTATCTCTCTCTATCTCTCTCTCTGTCTCTCTGTATCTCTGTCTCTCTCTCTCTCTATCTCTCTATATATCTATCTCTATATCTCTCTCTGTCTCTCTGTCTCTCTTCTCTCTCTATCTCTCTTGTCTCTCTGTCTCTATCTCTATATCTCTCTATCTCTCTCTCTCTCTCTCTCTCTCTCTCTCTCTCTCTCTTCTCTGTCTCTCTCCCTCCTGTAGGGATGGGTATGGAGGTGTTTGCTACCCTGGCCGTATAGCCCTGATCCAGGGTCAGATCGTGGGTGTGTACCATGCCAAGAAGGTCCTGGCCTGCAGCCAGCTCAACAGCAGCGACGCCCTCCTCCTCCAGAACGCCTCAGACGTTCTCACTGACACACTGCAGAACACGGTGAGAGCAGTGCTGGCCACATGCATGATCCTGTCTCCATCGATCTCTCTGTCACACTGCATGTCTCTCTACCGTCTCTCTCTCTACCGTCTCTCTCTCTACCGTCTCTCTCTCGTTCTCTCTCTCTCGTTCTCTCTCTCTGTTCTCTCTCTCTACCTTATTTATCCAGATAGGTCAGTTGAGAATCAATTCTGATGTACAATGCCGACCTGGAGAAACCAGGTCTGGGTTTAAAAGCCCATGGGGTCACTTCTTCAGTGTGGGTGGTTGTAAAGTGCTTTCTCTGAAAAAAGGAAGCAGAATGCTCGACTTCCTGTGGTGGAGAGGTTTCTCTAACGCAGCCTTTCTCAATCCTTCTCCTCGGGCCCCCATGCCCCCTTGCCCTGCACGTTCTAGATGTTTCCCTGCTCCAACACACCTGATTGAAATGAAGGGGTCGTTATCAGGATTCTGCTGAGCTTGATAATAACCCGTTCATTTCAATCAGGTGTGCAACACTGCTCTAAAGGAGTGGAACTGATGGCTGTGTTTCCTTGTGAGTAACCATCTCTCCTGTGTTTCCTGGTGTGTAACCATCTCTCCTGTGTCTCCTGGTGTGTAACCATCTCTCCTGTGTCTCCTGGTGTGTAACCATCTCTCCTGTGTTTCCTGGTGTGTAACCATCTCTCCTGTGTTTCCTGGTGTGTAACCGTCTCTCCTGTGTTTCCTGGTGTGTAACCATCTCTCTGTGAGTAACCATCTCTCCTGTGAGTAACCATCTCTCCTGGTGTGTAAACCGTCTCTCCTGGTGTGTAACCATCTCTCCTGTGTTTCCTGGTGTGTAACCATCTCTCCTGTGTTTCCTGGTGTGTAACCATCTCTCCTGGTGTGTAACCGTCTCTCCTGTGTGTAACCGTCTCTCCTGTGAGTAACCGTCTCTCCTGTGTCTCCTGGTGTGTAACCGTCTCTCCTGTGTTTCCTGGTGTGTAACTGTCTCTCCTGTGTCCAGAGGAGAGCCTATGTCTGGCTGCTCTGGTCCTGTCAGGGTTCTACTTCCTGTGTGTCCTGATCCTCTTCCTGGGGGTCAAGGAGCAGCTGGGTAAGGGAAACTACATCTGACCTTGTATAAGTAACGTGTTTATTTAGCAGATGCTTTTCTCTAAAGCGACAGACAGAGGGGGATTTGAACCTGGGGACCTCTTGATCTGCAGTCAGACAATCTGCCACTGAGCTGTACTCATCCCCCCTCTCCCCCCCAGCCCCACTCAGCACGCTGGGCAGGGTCAGGATGTCCTACCTGGCAGGGATGAGGCTGGTGGTGGGACACACCCCCTACGTCCAGCTGGTCGCTGGCTTCCTGTTTAGCTCCATCGCTTTCCAGGTGGGCGGGGCTTAACCTGAGGGTGGGCGGGGCTTAACCTGAGGGTGGGCGGGGGCTTAACCTGAGGGTGTGCGTGTGTTCTAATCTGACGTGTGTGCGTGTACTTGTGTGTGCACCTGTATGCATGTATACCTGTATGTATGTGTGTGTGTTTGTACCTGTATACATGTTAACTCTCTGTGTGTCCTGATGACCTCTCTCTGTGTCCTGATGACCTCTCACCTCTCTGTGTGTCCTGATGACCTCTCACCTCTCTGTGTGTCCTGATGACCTCTCACCTCTCTCTGTGTCCTGATGACCTCTCTGTGTGTCCTGATGACCTCTCACCTCTCTGTGTGTCCTGATGACCTCTCACCTCTCTGTGTGTCCTGATGACCTCTCACCTCTCTGTGTGTTCTGATGACCTCTCACCTCTCTGTGTGTCCTGATGACCTCTCTGTGTCCTGATGACCTCTCACCTCTCTGTGTGTCCTGATGACCTCTCACCTCTCTGTGTGTCCTGATGACCTCTCTCTGTGTCCTGATGACCTCTCTGTGTCCTGATGACCTCTCTCTGTGTCCTGATGACTCTCTGTGTCCTGATGACCTCTCACCTCTCTGTGTGTCCTGATGACCTCTCACCTCTCTGTGTGTCCTGATGACCTCTCACCTCTCTGTGTGTCC
>CAEFZP010001454.1:0-25000 GCA_903064625.1 Mallotus villosus | reverse complement strand
TTTGAAATGTTAGAATTTAAATAAAGTTGACATTGAGTATTCATAGAGCGCCCCCTGGAGGGCTGAAGGAGCCCCACACTGGAACTCAGTGGAACCCTGCCCAGTGGAACCCTGCCCAGCGGAACCCTGCCCAGTGGAACCCTGCCCAGTGGAACCCTGCTCAGTACATCCCTGCCCAGTGGAACCCTGCCAGTGGAACCCTGCTCAGTGGAACCCTGCCCAGTGGAACCCTGCTCAGTGGAACCCTGCCCAGTGGAACCCTGCTCAGTGGAACCCTGCCCAGTGGAACCCTGCTCAGTGGAACCCTGCTCAGTGGAACCCTGCTCAGTGGAACCCTGCCCAGTGGAACCCTGCTCAGTGGAACCCTGCCCAGTGGAACCCTGCCCAGTGGAACCCTGCCCAGTGGAACCCTGCCCAGCGGAACCCTGCCCAGTGGAACCCTGCCCAGTGGAACCCTGCCCAGTGGAACCCTGCTCAGTGGAACCCTGCCCAGTGGAACCCTGCCCAGTGGAACCCTGCCCAGCGGAACCCTGCCCAGCGGAACCCTGTCCTGATGCTGGTGGTCATGTTCTGGATCACAGGTAGGGCTCTGTTGTATCTGTACAGTGTAGGATACAGTACAGACATGGATTACTATATTTGATACTGTCCTATAGGTATAGACCTGTATTAGTGTATATAGTACTGTCCTATACTGGTATATACCTATGTGCTCTCTGTCTACAGAGGATCACAACATGACAGTACTCTCTGTCTACAGAGGATCACAACATGACAGTACTGTACTCTCTGTCTACAGAGGATCACAACATGACAGTACTCTCTGTCTACAGAGGATCACAACATGACAGTACTGTACTCTCTGTCTACAGAGGATCACACCATGACAGTACTGTGCTCTCTGTCTACAGAGGATCACAACATGACAGTACTGTGCTCTCTGTCTACAGAGGATCACAACATGACAGTACTGTGCTCTCTGTCTACAGAGGATCACACCATGACTGTACTCTCTGTCTACAGAGGATCACAACATGACAGTACTGTGCTCTCTGTCTGCAGAGGATCACAACATGACAGTACTGTACTCTCTGTCTACAGAGGATCACAACATGACAGTACTGTACTCTCTGTCTACAGAGGATCACAACATGACAGTACTGTGCTCTCTGTCTACAGAGGATCACAACATGACAGTACTGTACTCTCTGTCTACAGAGGATCACAACATGACAGTACTGTACTCTCTGTCTACAGAGGATCACAACATGACAGTACTGTACTCTCTGTCTGCAGAGGATCACAACATGACAGTACTCTCTGTCTACAGAGGATCACAACATGACAGTACTGTACTCTCTGTCTACAGAGGATCACACCATGACAGTACTGTACTCTCTGTCTGCAGAGGATCACAACATGACAGTACTCTCTGTCTACAGAGGATCACAACATGACAGTACTGTGCTCTCTGTCTGCAGAGGATCACAACATGACAGTACTGTACTCTCTGTCTACAGAGGATCACAACATGACAGTACTGTACTCTCTGTCTACAGAGAATCACAACATGACAGTACTGTACTCTCTGTCTACAGAGGATCACAACATGACAGTACTGTACTCTCTGTCTGCAGAGGATCACAACATGACAGTACTCTCTGTCTACAGAGGATCACAACATGACAGTACTGTGCTCTCTGTCTGCAGAGGATCACAACATGACAGTACTGTACTCTCTGTCTACAGAGGATCACACACAACATGACAGTACTGTACTCTCTGTCTGCAGAGGATCACAACATGACAGTACTGTGCTCTCTGTCTACAGAGGATCACAACATGACAGTACTGTGCTCTCTGTCTACAGAGGATCACACCATGACAGTACTGTACTCTCTGTCTACAGAGGATCACAACATGACAGTACTGTACTCTCTGTCTACAGAGGATCACAACATGACAGTACTGTGCTCTCTGTCTACAGAGGATCACAACATGACAGTACTGTACTCTCTGTCTACAGAGGATCATCACAACATGACAGTACTCTCTGTCTGCAGAGGATCACACCATGACAGTACTGTACTCTCTGTCTGCAGAGGATCACAACATGACAGTACTGTGCTCTCTGTCTACAGAGGATCACAACATGACAGTACTGTGCTCTCTGTCTACAGAGGATCACAACATGACAGTACTGTGCTCTCTGTCTGGAGAGGATCACAACATGACAGTACTGTGCTCTCTGTCTACAGAGGATCACAACATGACAGTACTCCCTGTCTACAGAGGATCACAACATGACAGTACTGTACTCTCTGTCTACAGAGGATCACAACATGACAGTACTGTGCTCTCTGTCTACAGAGGATCACACCATGACAGTACTGTACTCTCTGTCTGCAGAGGATCACAACATGACAGTACTGTACTCTCTGTCTACAGAGGATCACAACATGACAGTACTGTGCTCTCTGTCTACAGAGGATCACAACATGACAGTACTGTACTCTCTGTCTACAGAGGATCACACCATGACAGTACTCTCTGTCTGCAGAGGATCACAACATGACAGTACTGTGCTCTCTGTCTGCAGAGGATCACAACATGACAGTACTGTACTCTCTGTCTACAGAGGATCACACCATGACAGTACTGTGCTCTCTGTCTGGAGAGGATCACAACATGACAGTACTGTACTCTCTGTCTGCAGAGGATCACAACATGACAGTACTGTGCTCTCTGTCTACAGAGGATCACACCATGACAGTACTGTACTCTCTGTCTGCAGAGGATCACAACATGACAGTACAGTACTCTCTGTCTGCAGAGGATCACAACATGACAGTACTGTGCTCTCTGTCTACAGAGGATCACACCATGACAGTACTGTACTCTCTGTCTGCAGAGGATCACAACATGACAGTACTGTACTCTCTGTCTGGAGAGGATCACAACATGACAGTACTGTACTCTCTGTCTACAGAGGATCACAACATGACAGTACAGTACTCTCTGTCTACAGAGGATCACAACATGACAGTACTGGTCGTCAGGGAGATGGACTGTCTGGTTTGAGATGTTCTCTAATTATATAAGTATTTATATAATACTTTATTCATGGGAATATCATCTGCTCACAAAAAGTGGAATACCGGAAATCCACCTCCCACAGTCCACCCAACACAAACACGCGCCCACACCCATCCCACACATCCCACATCCCACCCCCACCCTCAAAGCTACGTGCCCGTCACGTGACAGGCGCTCCAGCCCGAGACGGGCAGCTAGTCTCGAGCAGCGGATTGCGGGAGAATCTCTAGCGAGGGTGCAGGGACACTAACGGACAAACATGGGAGTCGAAGTGGAGACCATAACCCCTGGCGATGGTAAAAGCACTGCATGTTTTACATTTTCATCTTACGCTTCATAACGGATCTTGATTCGTCACGTCACATTATTTCTGTGCAGAATAATAAGCTCTCTGCGTCTACTTTCCTGCTCGTGCGCGTTATCATGTTTTTATCTGCGCCTTTTCCAACAGGAAGGACGTTCCCTAAGAAGGGGCAGACATGCGTGGTACATTATGTTGGTAAGTTTCTGAAGTGCGTTGGCAGCAAAACGGCGTGCGTGTGCGCGTCCTAAACACGGCTGTAGATTAATCATTCATTTAGTGTCCCAGATTCCTTATACTCTACACAGGCCCGGTAGTCACGTGCACAGCGGATGCATTCCCTCATCGTTAAACGGTGTCCGTTACAGGACTTTATTTCCATTCATTGGAATTTGAAGGTTGGAACGTTGTTAAATCATGTCGTGCGTAAAAGTATAGCCTAAATATAAATGGAGTAAATACCGCTTTCGGTTGCAGTTATGTTACAGTTTTACGTCCAACTATGCGTTAGTGTATGATATGATATGATATGTGCACTAATGTCGTTGCGGTCCCTTGATCCCAGTTTTTTAGAGGGTTTATCAAACAGGTCTCTGTCTCGAGCGTGTCGCGCCGCCCGGGGGTTCACTCCGCGCTCCAGACAGATATCCCAGACCAGACAGATAAGAAGACCGTCTGATCTGCAGACTGAGAGTGTAGGATTGGCCGGGCTGTTTACACCTCTAAGAGGTTGGATAGAACGGATTATCGCTGTCTGGGCGACTGTTCCAAGAGATTTCTTGTTTCGATTTAATTGTAATCAAAACAAGATCCGCTACTAGATACGAGGCGTGGGTGGAGAACACGAACAGAAAGAAAGGCTTTAAACCGATCTGTTCTTCTACTTGTTATAATAATGTATATGTGATCACGAGCTTTCTTGCTAACACAGCGGTGTTGTATTATGTAACTTTGAAATAATACCCGGATCCATGTGTTCTGAAGGCACATGAAAATGAGACAGGGAGAGTCAGAGAGACGAGAGAGAGAGAGACGAGAGAGAGAGAGAGAGAGAGAGAGAGAGAGAGAGAGAGAGAGAGAGAGAGAGCGAGAAGAGAGAGAGAGAGAGAGAAGAGAAGAAAGAGAAAGAGAACAGAGAAGAGAAAGGAGAGAGAGAGAGAGAGAGAGCGAGAGAGAGAGAGCGAGATAGCTCTATCGATCGAGAGCGAGAGCAGAGAGCGCGAATGCAGAGAGAGATCTATAGCGACGACATCGCGAGAGAGCATAGAGCAGCGCAGTCTATCTCTATCTGTATCTCGTATTTTCTCGCTCCATCCCTCTCTCTCTCTCTCTTTCTCGCTCTCTCTTCTCGCTCTCTCTCTCTCTCTCTCGTTCTCTGTATCTCTCTCGTTCTCTCTCTCTCTCTCTCTACTCCACAAACAGCATTCCAAACAACATGACTAACTTTAATCGACTACAGGCTATTGGAAAAAGAAGGAAGTACAATTAAATACCCGCCCCGGGGAATCAATAAAGTGCATTTTTTACAATGTGTATCCTAATAATTTTGCGTTTGTTTGACGTTCGTAATATGTGTAGTCGTGAGAGTGGCCATTTAGAACGAGAGAGACGCACGGGGACAGCGACAAAACCCGGTCATTGAATTGGGCCACCCACGCGCCCCTCCTCCGCCGACCGGGATCACAATCCATATTATCTGGCTCCCCTGGTGTGCCCGACAGAAGCGCGCGCCAGAGATTACACACACCCGCCCCTCTCGCCCTCTCTCCCTTCCTCTCCTTCTTCACTCCAGTCTAATCGCCTTTTAAAACGGTTTCAGACAGGAGATGCGATGTTGGGGGTAGATACCACGAGCCCATCGCTCTGCCTTCCTCTCCCTCAAGACAGCTGCACGAGCTATTTCGGACATCCTTGGAATCTCTTAATTGACTTCTCAGTGGCACACAGCAGGGAAAATGGCTGCTTCCCTAACCAGATACAATTTATACATGGACATGTCATGTTTTGTAAGACAAGCAGCTATATGCAGGTCTATATGCAGTAAGGTTGTCTTCGACCATCTTGTGTGTTATTAAAGGTGGATTAACAAGTAAGGACTGGTCTGTCTTAGCTGGTATGGAGCTGGTGAACATGTCTGTAGTCTGTAGGCCCTGCCGAGCCTGCCTCCCCCCTGGGGTGGAACAGTGTCTGCTGGGGTGGAACAGTGTCTGATCACAAGTGAGACCACAACTTACTGATGCAGTCGTGTCTTATCAGAGATTCCTCACAGTACGACAGGAAGGAAGGATGTGTTTGAGAGCAGACTTAATGACTGTTCCTCTCTCTGCATCTCCTCTCCTCCTCTCCTCTCCTCTCCTCTCCTCTCCTCTCCTCTCTTCTCCTCCCCTCCTATATCATCTCCCCTCCTCTCCCCTAACCCTCCTCTCCCCTCCCCTCCTAGGGTCCCTGACTGACGGTCGTAAGTTCGACTCATCCCGGGATAGGGACAAGCCCTTCCGTTTCAAGATCGGTAAACAGGAAGTGATCCGGGGCTGGGAGGAGGGCGTTGTGCAGGTAAGGGGTGTGTCCTGCCTGTGTCCCTCCTGCATCCTGTAAAATGACCCCTCTGTGTCCCCTGTAATGACCCCTCAGTGTCCCCTGTAATGACCCCTCAGTGTCCCCTGTAATGACCCCTCAGTGTCCCCTGTAATGACTCCTCAGTGTCCCCTGTAATGACCCCTCTGTGTCCCCTGTAATGACCCCTCTGTGTCCCCTGTAATGTCCCCTGGGTGTCCCCTGTAATGACCCCTCAGTGTCCCCTGTAATGACCCCTCAGTGTCCCCTGTAATGACCCCTCAGTGTCCCCTGTAATGTCCCCTGGGTGTCCCCTGTAATGACCCCTCAGTGTCCCCTGTAATGACCCCTCAGTGTCCCCTGTAATGACCCCTCTGTGTCCCCTGTAATGACCCCTCAGTGTCCCCTGTAATGACCCCTCTGTGTCCCCTGTAATGACCCTCGGTGTCCCCTGTAATGACCCCTCAGTGTCCCCTGTAATGACCCCTCAGTGTCCCCTGTAATGACCCTCAGTGTCCCTGTAATGACCCCTCAGTGTTCCCAGTAATGTCCCCTGGGTGTCCCCTGTAATGACCCCTCAGTGTCCCCTGTAATGACTCCTCAGTGTCCCCTGTAATGACCCCTCAGTGTCCCCTGTAATGACCCCTCGGTGTCCCCTGTAATGACCCCTCTGTGTCCCCTGTAATGACCCCTCGGTGTCCCCTGTAATGACCCCTCTGTGTCCCCTGTAATGACTCCTCAGTGTCCCCTGTAATGACCCCTCTGTGTCCCCTGTAATGACCCCTCTGTGTCCCCTGTAATGTCCCCTGGGTGTCCCCTGTAATGACCCCTCAGTGTCCCCTGTAATGACCCCTCTGTGTCCCCTGTAATGACCCCTCAGTGTCCCCTGTAATGACCCCTCTGTGTCCCCTGTAATGACTCCTCAGTGTCCCCTGTAATGACCCCTCTGTGTCCCCTGTAATGACCCCTCTGTGTCCCCTGTAATGTCCCCTGGGTGTCCCCTGCAATGACCCCTCAGTGTCCCCTGTAATGACCCCTCAGTGTCCCCTGTAATGACCCCTCTGTGTCCCCTGTAATGACCCCTCAGTGTCCCCTGTAATGACCCCTCTGTGTCCCCTGTAATGACCCCTCTGTGTCCCTGTAATGACCCCTCAGTGTCCCCTGTAATGACCCCTCAGTGTCCCCTGTAATGACTCCTCAGTGTCCCCTGTAATGACTCCTCAGTGTCCCCTGTAATGACCCCTCTGTGTCCCCTGTAATGACTCCTCAGTGTCCCCTGTAATGACCCCTCAGTGTCCCCTGTAATGACCCCTCTGTGTCCCCTGTAATGACCCCTCAGTGTCCCCTGTAATGACCCCTCAGTGTCCCCTGTAATGACCCCTCAGTGTCCCCTGTAATGACCCCTCAGTGTCCCCTGTAATGACCCCTCAGTGTCCCCTGTAATGACCCCTCAGTGTCCCCTGTAATGACCCCTCAGTGTTCCCAGTAATGTCCCCTGGGTGTCCCCTGTAATGACCCCTCAGTGTCCCCTGTAATGACTCCTCAGTGTCCCCTGTAATGACCCCTCAGTGTCCCCTGTAATGACCCCTCGGTGTCCCTGTAATGACCCCTCTGTGTCCCCTGTAATGACCCCTCGGTGTCCCCTGTAATGACCCCTCTGTGTCCCCTGTAATGACTCCTCAGTGTCCCCTGTAATGACCCCTCTGTGTCCCCTGTAATGACCCCTCTGTGTCCCCTGTAATGTCCCCTGGGTGTCCCCTGTAATGACCCCTCAGTGTCCCCTGTAATGACCCCTCTGTGTCCCCTGTAATGACCCCTCAGTGTCCCCTGTAATGACCCCTCTGTGTCCCCTGTAATGACTCCTCAGTGTCCCCTGTAATGACCCCTCTGTGTCCCCTGTAATGACCCCTCTGTGTCCCCTGTAATGTCCCCTGGGTGTCCCCTGCAATGACCCCTCAGTGTCCCCTGTAATGACCCCTCAGTGTCCCCTGTAATGACCCCTCTGTGTCCCCTGTAATGACCCCTCAGTGTCCCCTGTAATGACCCCTCTGTGTCCCCTGTAATGACCCCTCTGTGTCCCCTGTAATGACCCCTCAGTGTCCCCTGTAATGACCCCTCAGTGTCCCCTGTAATGACTCCTCAGTGTCCCCTGTAATGACTCCTCAGTGTCCCCTGTAATGACCCCTCTGTGTCCCCTGTAATGACTCCTCAGTGTCCCTGTAATGACCCCTCAGTGTCCCCTGTAATGACCCCTCTGTGTCCCCTGTAATGACCCCTCAGTGTCCCCTGTAATGACCCCTCAGTGTCCCCTGTAATGACCCGTCAGTGTCCCCTGTAATGACCCCTCAGTGTCCCCTGTAATGACCCCTCGGTGTCCCCTGTAATGACCCCTCAGTGTCCCCTGTAATGACTCCTCAGTGTCCCCTGTAATGACCCCTCAGTGTCCCCTGTAATGACCCCTCTGTGTCCCCTGTAATGACCCCTCAGTGTCCCCTGTAATGACCCCTCAGTGTCCCCTGTAATGAGCCCTCAGTGTCCCCTGTAATGACTCGTCAGTGTCCCCTGTAATGACTCCTGGGTGTCCCCTGTAATGACCCCTCAGTGTCCCCTGTAATGACCCCTCAGTGTCCCCTGTAATGACTCGTCAGTGTCCCCTGTAATGACCCCTCTGTGTCCCCTGTAATGACCCCTGGGTGTCCCCTGTAATGACCCCTCAGTGTCCCCTGTAATGACCCCTCAGTGTCCCCTGTAATGACCCCTCAGTGTCCCCTGTAATGACTCCTCTGTGTCCCCTGTAATGACCCCTCAGTGTCCCCTGTAATGACCCCTCTGTGTCCCCTGTAATGTCCCCTGGGTGTCCCCTGTAATGACCCCTCAGTGTCCCCTGTAATGACCCCTCTGTGTCCCCTGTAATGACCCCTCAGTGTCCCCTGTAATGACCCCTCTGTGTCCCCTGTAATGACTCCTCAGTGTCCCCTGTAATGACCCCTCTGTGTCCCCTGTAATGACCCCTCTGTGTCCCCTGTAATGTCCCCTGGGTGTCCCTGTAATGACCCCTCAGTGTCCCCTGTAATGACCCCTCTGTGTCCCCTGTAATGACCCCTCAGTGTCCCCTGTAATGACCCCTCTGTGTCCCCTGTAATGACCCCTCAGTGTCCCCTGTAATGACCCCTCAGTGTCCCCTGTAATGACTCCTCAGTGTCCCCTGTAATGACTCCTCAGTGTCCCCTGTAATGACCCCTCTGTGTCCCCTGTAATGACTCCTCAGTGTCCCCTGTAATGACCCCTCAGTGTCCCCTGTAATGACCCCTCTGTGTCCCCTGTAATGACCCCTCAGTGTCCCCTGTAATGACCCCTCAGTGTCCCCTGTAATGACCCCTCAGTGTCCCCTGTAATGCCCCCTCAGTGTCCCCTGTAATGACCCCTCGGTGTCCCCTGTAATGACCCCTCAGTGTCCCCTGTAATGACTCCTCAGTGTCCCCTGTAATGACCCCTCAGTGTCCCCTGTAATGACCCCTCTCTGTCCCCTGTAATGACCCCTCAGTGTCCCCTGTAATGACCCCTCAGTGTCCCCTGTAATGAGCCCTCAGTGTCCCCTGTAATGACTCGTCAGTGTCCCCTGTAATGACTCCTGGGTGTCCCCTGTAATGACCCCTCAGTGTCCCCTGTAATGACCCCTCAGTGTCCCCTGTAATGACTCGTCAGTGTCCCCTGTAATGACCCCTCTGTGTCCCCTGTAATGACCCCTGGGTGTCCCCTGTAATGACCCCTCAGTGTCCCCTGTAATGACCCTCAGTGTCCCCTGTAATGACCCCTCAGTGTCCCCTGTAATGACTCCTCTGTGTCCCCTGTAATGACCCCTCAGTGTCCCCTGTAATGACCCCTCAGTGTCCCCTGTAATGACCCCTCAGTGTCCCCTGTAATGACCCCTCTGTGTCCCCTGTAATGACCCCTCTGTGTCCCCTGTAATGACCCCTCGGTGTCCCCTGTAATGACCCCTCTGTGTCCCCTGTAATGACCCCTCGGTGTCCCCTGTGTGCAGATGAGCGTGGGCCAGAGAGCCAAGCTGACCTGCTCTCCTGACTTTGCGTACGGGAACAAGGGCCACCCGGGCATCATCCCGGCCAACGCCACGCTCACCTTCGACGTGGAGCTGCTGAGCCTGGAATGAGACATCCACCAACTGACGTTTATTTGACGTGAGTACATTTACATTACATTTCATTTACTTTTTACATGTTATTGTTATAACATTGTATGACTATAATATTTATGCTAGTCAATTAATGCTACTCTGCCCAGTACAGTCTACAGTTCTGTTTAATATGGTTTAGAGTAATTTTGGGTTAGTATAATTTAATACAGGTATGTTAATAACATTATATAGTACGGTTGTAATTTAGTGTGGTGTTAACATAAAGTTTAGATTTGGTTTCTCTTTGTTTTTCTATCCTGTTCTGTTCTGTTCGGTTCTGTTCTATCCTGTTCTATCCTGTTCTATCCTGTTCTGTTCTGTTCTATCCTGTTCTGTTCTATCCTGTTCTGTTCTGTTCTGTTCTGTTCTATCCTGTTCTGTTCTATCCTGTTCTGTTCTATCCTGTTCTGTTCTATCCTGTTCTGTTCTATCCTGTTCTGTTCTATCCTGTTCTGTTCTATCCTGTTCTGTTCTATCCTGTTCTGTTCTATCCTGTTCTGTTCGGTTCTGTTCTGTTCTGTTCTGTTCTGTCCTGTTCTGTTCTGTTCTGTTCTATCCTGTTCTGTTCTGTTCTGTTCTATCCTGTTCTGTTCTGTTCTGTTCTGTTCTGTCTGTTCTGTTCTATCCTGTTCTGTTCTATCCTGTTCTGTTCTATCCTGTTCTGTTCTATCCTGTTCTATCCTATCCTGTTCTGTTCTATCCTGTTCTGTTCTATCCTGTTCTGTTCTGTTCTGTTCTGTTCTATCCTGTTCTGTTCTATCCTGTTCTGTTCTGTTCTGTTCTATCCTGTTCTGTTCTGTTCGGTTCTGTTCTATCCTGTTCTGTTCTATCCTGTTCTGTTCTATCTGTTCTGTTCTGTTCTGTTCTATCCTGTTCTGTTCTATCCTGTTCTGTTCGGTTCTGTTCTATTGTAATCCCACATCCTGTGTCTGAATGGCGCTGCTGTGTTTGTGTTTCAGGTGACTTGATGCTGCAGACTGAGAGAGAGGACAGAATGCCACAGCCTTTACTAAGACAACTCTCCTCTCACTGGTTCATCCATATGTTATGAACTTCTTCTTATGTGTGGGCCATAATCTTACAAAACCTCCTGGTTCTTAATCTTGAATTTCTGTTTTTAAATATTGTGCTTTAATGCTACTCTGCATTTGTTTGGTGAAGACCTGTGGTGGTTATTATGGGTAATACAAAACACCAAGGACTCCCTAGCAACGACAGTCATCAGTTTTAAGAGTTTACATTGACACAGTTGGAGGGCTAGAACATGATGGTTTTAATCAAGTAATCAAACCCAAGACAATATTTTAAAAAGCACATTGTTTCTGAACCTCTGTTCCAGCTAAGACAAAGAACAGAATAGAAAAGCAGTCTGGTAATATTAGGGGCTTTAGTGTTGAGCAAAGAACCAAGAGTAGGAGGCCTGTTTAAAACAGGAACTTAGTTTGAGACGGAAATGTACCTGTACCTTTGGTAGAATAGAATCAGACGGTGAAGTGTTTTCGTTCTTGATTTGAGTTGTTCATGATAGGATATAGAGGGCTGTTCACTTTGAGCAGCCAAGTTCTGTATTTAATAACATGTTCACTTTGAGCAGCCAAGTTCTGTATTTAATAACATGTTCACTTTGAGCAGCCAAGTTCTGTATTTAATAACATGTTCACTTTGAGCATCCAAGTTCTGTATTTAATAACAAGTCCAGGCCTGTCACCATCTCCCCCATCTCAAAGCTTTGCATTTTTATAGCTTTCAGTCTGCCTACTTTTCCGTTTTGCTTTTCAAAGTCAAACCTTTAACCCCTCTTTAAAGTAATAGACATGTGTATTGGGTGTACACATACATTAGTTATCCGTTTTAAGTGAAATGCTTGAAATAAATATATTTGTTCTCAATTAAATTGTGACTTTCCACATCAACATATAGCCTATACCTACGATGGGAATTTCTCAAATGCCAAACTTTCTAACGGCAGATTCTTTCTTTTTGTACACTTTCCCAGTAGGGCAGATCTCTGTCGATGTCATAATAATAAAGTATTCTCTTTAGCTGAAGCCTTCAGCCAAAGCGATGTACCGGAGGGGGGGATTTGAACCTGTGACCTCTTGATCTGCAGTCAAACTCTCTAACCGCTGAGCTTAAGCCTTCCCCTCTTAGCTCTCGCACCACCAAACCTGCCTGAACAAACCGGCGCCCTCTGTTCACACACTTCTGCTTTTGTATCCCAGTCAAGTTATGTTTGATAACCACTGGAGGGAGGAGCTGTATGAAGCTGGTCTGCTTCTGGCCTTGGCTGCTCGAGACCTGCGACCACCGCGCGGTCCTGGCCCTGGCACCTCGCCCCTCCCCTTACCGTTTTGTAGTGTGCTGAGTTACATACTGTGTGCAGGATAAAACCAATGATGAATATTTAAAACTTGCCGTTGCAATAAAGTGCTCTCCTGTTTGGGGGAAACGCATTTGTTCTTCCTTTTTCTTCCTGTTTTTCTTATTGTTGATCAAAAACAAAAACGATGTTTTATGTGGTGAGTTAGGCTATGGTTTCTGAAAAGCATGGTTGTGGTCACCGTGTGTGTGTGTGTGGTGTGTGTGTGTGTGTGTGTGTGTGTGTGTGTGTGTGTGTGAGTGTGTGTGTGAGTGTATGTGTGTGTGCACACGTGTGAGTGTGTGTCTGTGTGTGTGTGTGTGGGGTCAGATATGCCTACCCTACCCTTAAATGACACGCGGAATTGGAAGCAATCTCTGAGAATGTTGACTCATACTTCAAACATTTTCTGCCAGTCGCTGGAGTTTCCATTGACAATAATCCAGGTAAACCTGATTTCATGACAGTCCCGTTGACTAGTCTAGATTTGCTTTCTTTAGATAAGGAATTACAGTGAGAACAGTTTCTGAACTTCAATAACGTCCTAAGGCCTCTTGCGTTTCTTTGACGTTTGCCATGCCAACATCACATTGTTCGAGACTAGCCTACTTCTGAAATCATGTTTCAAGTGGAAGTTACACAATAAAAGTCATGCTGATAGAGCCTTTATAAATATAGAATTAATACATTTCCTTAGTTTTCCGTGTGATTAAGAGAATAAACTACCGAGATATTCATGGATTACACAATATATCAACAAAAGAAATTGTAGGCGGTGACGGTCTGACGTCAGCAGTAATTGGTCTGAGTTTCGGCTACCAGGAAACGGGTTGTGGTGACTTCAGATTCCGCCTGTAGACGCTTTGTGGACGGTGCGAAAAGAAGTACGAAGTAGCTAGCTTATAGCTATTGTGTCAGACGGAGATTTTAAGGGAAATTGTTTTTAAGTTTTGAACTCGACAACCTCAACCTTCAGGTAAGTTTTTGTATTTGTCACGTTAGCTCCAAAGCTAGATATATATCCATACATATTTTCTGTAAGTAACAACAGGGTCAACAGCAAAGTGATAAATGCAGTTTTTCTCTGCTAGACTAAATAGCCTATTAGCTAGCACAAGCGTATACGTATACGTAGCTAGCTACCTCTATCGAGGATAAACACTACAACAGACTAATGCTAACGTCTGCTAGCTAGCAGTGTTACCTGATGTGGCCTGTAATTCGTTAACGAAAAAGCGTATTGTTTTAAATATATTTCTACCAACGACTTGATGAGTTCCTTCCAAACTAGCTAGTCAAAGAGCTAAATTGTCTCAATCTGGTTAATTAGCCAGCTATCTTGGTGATGACATGTAAATCATGTGGTAATTTAGATAAGATCAGGATGCCCTGACGTCGGCAGTTTGTGGTGGTAACATATCACAGATTATTTTTAGTCCCACTTCAAACTCCACCACAACGCCTTTATATTGAGACGCAGAATATTTTATATCTAACAGATTTGCCGTGTTACCAAACGTTACATCCGTGTTTACATACAGTCTAACTGCAGCATTGTCATGTGTGACAACTCTTATCCGTGACTGGTCAAAATTGGCGTCAACTAGCTATCCAGTTCAGGTCATTTTCTATTTATAATTTAGTTTAGACACCTGGATGCGGTGTCAGTTGAGGCGGATATTGTTATGTCTTTGGGTTGGGACATGTTATGTAACAGTGGCCTGTAGGTACACAAAGTGTTCAAGATACCATACCGGACATGAGAAAGCAAGTTCCAGAAAATACCTCATGACCCCCCCCCCGTGATTCCCACCCTGCCCCCTCCTTTCATGTCAGCTAAGCTGAATACGTTTCCAAGGGGACTACATTATTCATGCCTCCAGCCGATTCGTTGGGCCCAGTGGAGTTTGAACCGGACAGGCCTCAGGGCCGAGCCACTGAGCCAGGAGCAGGAGGCCCACTGCTGTGTGCTTCACCAGGCTGAAGGCCTCCATAGGTGGGGTTGTAGTCCTACAACAGGCCCCTCTGTTGTCCTGGACCTGGTCTGGGGGGGGGGAGGTGTTGACATGGTTTGCCTCACCCCAGGCTAGATAACACGAGTGTGTGCCACACTCTTACATTTCCCCCAGCGAATCCTCCCAGGCCAGGGTTCTGAATCTTCCCAGGGCCAGGGTTCTGAATCCTCCCAGACGGGTTCTGAATCTTCCCAGGCCAGGGTTCTGAATCCTCCCAGGGTCGATCCCCCAGGCCAGGGTTCTGAATCTTCCCAGGGTTCGAATCTTCCCAGGCCAGGGTTCTGAATCCTCCCAGGGTTCTGAATCCTCCCAGGCCAGGGTTCTGAATCTTCCCAGGGTCTGAATCTCCCAGGGTTCTGAATCCTCCCAGGGTCGATTTCCCAGGGTTCTGAATCTTCCCAGGGTTCTGAATCCTCCCAGGCCAGGGTTCTGAATCTTCCCAGGGTTCTGAATCCTCCCAGGGTTCTGAATCTTCCCAGGGTTCTGAATCTTCCCAGGGTTCTGAATCTTCCCAGGGTTCTGATTCCTCCCAGGCCAGGGTTCTGAATCCTCCCAGGCCAGGGTTCTGAATGGCGGTGACAAAAAAGAGAAAAGAAACACAAACACTGTTGAGGAAGAAAGACTCATTTTGTTCCGTGTCATAATGGCATGTTTGTGCGAGGGAGAGGTGAGTCACTGGCCAGCGTCTGGATCGATCCAGGGGAAAACCGAGTGTCTGTGAGCGTCTGAGCGACTGGTCTCTGTGTTTGTCTGAGTGTGTTCTCTCCCACACCGAGGAGGAACTGGATCGATGGAGCAACAGTGAGAACTTGCCGTAGGGGTCGTTTTATACGTAGGAGAGAGACTTGTTGATGTTTTACATGGTAGAGCCTAATGCACTGTGGATGTAGAGTGGGAGTGTGCTTGTTACGGTGTAGGTTACAGCTGATGTGGGTGGAGTTAGATGTGTTATCGTGTGTGTGTGTGCGTGTGTGCGTGTGGGAGGAAATGTTTTCATTTGCATCATCTGTGGTCTTGGCAGCGGGATGATAGTGTGCTCCCGACTTCCTCTTTCCTATGTCAGACTCTACAGTCTATACACTTACAGTCTATACACTTACAGTCTATACACTTACAGTTTATACACTTACAGTTTATACACTTACAGTCTATACACTTACACAGTCTATACAGTATACACAGTCTATACACTTACAGTCTATACACTTACAGTTTATACACTTACACAGTCTATACACTTACAGTCTATACACTTATACAGTCTATACACTTACACAGTCTATACACTTATACAGTCTATACACTTATACAGTCTATACACTTATACAGTCTATACACTTATACAGTCTATACAGTCTATGACTTATACAGTCTCACAGTCTATACACTTACACAGTATATACACTTACAGTCTATACACTTACACAGTCTATACAGTCTACACAGTCTATACACCTACAGTCTATACAGTCTATACACGTAGTCTATACACTCAAACAGTCTATACACTTACACAGTCTATACACTTACAGTCGACAGTCTATACACTTACAGTCGACACGTCTATACACTTAGTCGACAGTCTATACACTTACAGTCTATACACTTACACAGTTTACAGACACAGTCTATACTTACACTCAGTCTACAGCTACGTTCAGGTTCTATCCGTTGCCAGACAATCACAGGGACCAGAAACAGGAAACATCAGACAGAACATGAACCTCTGTTTCTGTCTCTCTGAGGGCAGACCCACGCTCTGAGACAAACCTCACTGTCTGTTCCTGTCTCTCTGAGGGGAGACCCACGCTCTGAGACAAACCTCACTGTCTGTTCCTGTCTCTCTGAGGGCAGACCCACGCTCTGAGACAAACCTCACTGTCTCTCTGAGGGCAGACCCACGCTCTGAGACAAACCTCACTGTCTGTGTCTGTCTCTCTGAGGGCAGACCCACGCTCTGAGACAAACCTCACTGTCTGTGTCTGTCTCTCTGAGGGCAGACCCCACGCTCTGAGACAAACCTCACTGTCTGTTCCTGTCTCTCTGAGGGCAGACCCACGCTCTGAGACAAACCTCACTGTCTGTTTCTGTCTCTCTGAGGGCAGACCCACGCTCTGAGACAAACCTCACTGTCTCTCTGAGGGCAGACCCACGCTCTGAGACAAACCTCACTGTCTCTCTGAGGGCAGACCCACGCTCTGAGACAAACCTCACTGTCTGTCTCTCTGAGGGCAGACCCACGCTCTGAGACAAACCTCACTGTCTGTGTCTGTCTCTCTGAGGGCAGACCCACGCTCTGAGACAAACCTCACTGTCTGCTTCTGTCTCTCTGAGGGCAGACCCACGCTCTGAGACAAACCTCACTGTCTGTTTCTGTCTCTCTGAGGGCAGACCCACGCTCTGAGACAAACCTCACTGTCTGTGTCTGTCTCTCTGAGGCAGACCCACGCTCTGAGACAAACCTCACTGTCTGTTCCTGTCTCTCTGAGGGCAGACCCACGCTCTGAGACAAACCTCACTCTCTGTTTCTGTCTCTCTGAGGGCAGACCCACGCTCTGAGACAAACCTCACTCTCTGTTTCTGTCTCTCTGAGGGCAGACCCACGCTCTGAGACAAACCTCACTCTCTGTTTCTGTCTCTCTGAGGGCAGACCCACGCTCTGAGACAAACCTCACTCTCTGTTTCTGTCTCTCTGAGGGCAGACCCACGCTCTGAGACAAACCTCACTGTCTGTTCCTGTCTCTCTGAGGGCAGACCCACGCTCTGAGACAAACCTCACTGTCTGTTCCTGTCTCTCTGAGGGCAGACCCACGCTCTGAGACAAACCTCACTGTCTGTCTCTCTGAGGGCAGACCCACGCTCTGAGACAAACCTCACTGTCTGTTTCTCTCTCTGAGGGCAGACCCACGCTCTGAGACAAACCTCACTGTCTGTGTCTGTCTCTCTGAGGGCAGACCCACGCTCTGAGACAAACCTCACTGTCTCTTTCTGTCTCTCTGAGGGCAGACCCACGCTCTGAGACAACCTCACTGTCTGTGTCTGTCTCTCTGAGGGCAGACCCACGCTCTGAGACAAACCTCACTGTCTGTTCCTGTCTCTCTGAGGGCAGACCCACGCTCTGAGACAAACCTCACTGTCTGTGTCTGTCTCTCTGAGGGCAGACCCACGCTCTGAGACAAACCTCACTGTCTGCTCCTGTCTCTCTGAGGGCAGACCCACGCTCTGAGACAAACCTCACTGTCTGTTTCTGTCTCTCTGAGGGGAGACCCACGCTCTGAGACAAACCTCACTGTCTGTCTCTCTGAGGGCAGACCCACGCTCTGAGACAAACCTCCTGTCTGTGTCTGTCTCTCTGAGGGCAGACCCACGCTCTGAGACAAACCTCACTGTCTGTCTCTCTGAGGGCAGACCCACGCTCTGAGACAAACCTCACTGTCTGTGTCTGTCTCTCTGAGGGCAGACCCACGCTCTGAGACAAACCTCACTGTCTGTTTCTGTCTCTGAGGGCAGACCCCACGCTCTGAGACAAACCTCACTGTCTGTGTCTGTCTCTCTGAGGGCAGACCCACGCTCTGAGACAAACCTCACTGTCTGCTTCTGTCTCTCTGAGGGCAGACCCACGCTCTGAGACAAACCTCACTGTCTGTCTCTCTGAGGGCAGACCCACGCTCTGAGACAAACCTCACTGTCTGTTTCTGTCTCTCTGAGGGCAGACCCACGCTCTGAGACAAACCTCACTGTCTGTGTCTGTCTCTCTGAGGGCAGACCCACGCTCTGAGACAAACCTCACTGTCTCTCTGAGGGCAGACCCACGCTCTGAGACAAACCTCACTGTCTGTCTCTCTGAGGGCAGACCCACGCTCTGAGACAAACCTCACTGTCTGTGTCTGTCTCTCTGAGGGCAGACCCACGCTCTGAGACAAACCTCACTGTTTGTTTCTCTCTCTCTGAGGGCAGACCCACGCTCTGAGACAAACCTCACTGTCTGTCTCTCTGAGGGCAGACCCACGCTCTGAGACAAACCTCACTGTCTGTTTCTGTCTCTGAGGGCAGACCCACGCTCTGAGACAAACCTCACTGTCTGTGTCTGTCTCTCTGAGGGCAGACCCACGCTCTGAGACAAACCTCACTGTCTGTGTCTGTCTCTCTGAGGGCAGACCCACGCTCTGAGACAAACCTCACTGTCTGCTTCTGTCTCTCTGAGGGAGACCCACGCTCTGAGACAAACCTCACTGTCTGTTTCTGTCTCTGAGGGCAGACCCACGCTCTGAGACAAACCTCACTGTCTCTCTGAGGGCAGACCCACGCTCTGAGACAAACCTCACTGTCTCTCTGAGGGCAGACCCACGCTCTGAGACAAACCTCACTGTCTCTTTCTGTCTCTCTGAGGGCAGACCCACGCTCTGAGACAAACCTCACTGTCTGTCTCTCTGAGGGCAGACCCACGCTCTGAGACAAACCTCACTGTCTGCTTCTGTCTCTCTGAGGGCAGACCCACGCTCTGAGACAAACCTCACTGTCTCTTTCTGTCTCTCTGAGGGCAGACCCACGCTCTGAGACAAACCTCACTGTCTGCTTCTGTCTCTCTGAGGGCAGACCCACGCTCTGAGACAAACCTCACTGTCTCTCTGAGGGCAGACCCACGCTCTGAGACAAACCTCACTGTCTGTTTCTGTCTCTGAGGGCAGACCCACGCTCTGAGACAAACCTCACTGTCTGTCTCTCTGAGGGCAGACCCACGCTCTGAGACAAACCTCACTGTCTGTGTCTGTCTCTCTGAGGGCAGACCCACGCTCTGAGACAAACCTCACTGTCTGTGTCTGTCTCTCTGAGGGCAGACCCACGCTCTGAGACAAACCTCACTGTCTCTTTCTGTCTCTCTGAGGGCAGACCCACGCTCTGAGACAAACCTCACTGTCTGTGTCTGTCTCTCTGAGGGCAGACCCACGCTCTGAGACAAACCTCACTGTCTGTGTCTGTCTCTCTGAGGGCAGACCCACGCTCTGAGACAAACCTCACTGTCTGTGTCTGTCTCTCTGAGGGCAGACCCACGCTCTGAGACAAACCTCACTGTCTGTGTCTGTCTCTCTGAGGGCAGACCCACGCTCTGAGACAAACCTCACTGTCTGCTTCTGTCTCTCTGAGGGGAGACCCACGCTCTGAGACAAACCTCACTGTCTGCTTCTGTCTCTCTGAGGGCAGACCCACGCTCTGAGACAAACCTCACTGTCCTCAGTCCAGCGCTGAGGGGTAGGATTCATGTCTCCTGGGAGATGATGTAAACCTTGTTTTAGTCAAGCTGTTGCCAGCTAGGAGACGGAATGTTGTGTGTTGTCGCCATGTTTGGTACAGGCCGTAGGACAGGTGTGTGTGTTTGTCATGGCAGGTGTCCAGGTGTTGGGTAGTGTTTGAAAGGAGAGGTCCTACGGACAGGTGTTTGTGTGTGTTTGTCATGGCAGGTGTCCAGGTGTGGGCCACCTGTGTGACAGTTCCAGGTATGGAGACACACTCTACCTTTCACACTCAGTGAGCTGGCTCACTGACGTCATAAACCTGTCTCTCTCTCTCTCTCTCTCTCTCTCGCTCTTTCTCTCTCTCTCTCTCTCTCTCTCTCTCTCTCTCTCTCTCTCCTCTCTCTCTCTCTCTCTCTCTCTCTCTCTCTCTCTTTCTCTCTGGCTCTCTTACTCTCCCTCCCTGTGTTTCTCTCTCTCTCCCTCCCTCTTACTTTCTCTCTCTGTTTCTCTCTCTGTTTCTCTCTCTGTTTCTCTCTCTCTTTCTCCATCTCTCCTTCCTCCTCCTCCCACTTTCATTTCCTCTTGTCCTTCACCACTAATGGATGTAAATATGAGTTGTTGATCTGTGGTCGTTTCACTTCCAGTAAAGAGGAAAGTGCTTTGTCATGTTGCTCACTATTTCCCAACAGCACAAGTCAACCCTGTCCTATCACCAGCTTCGACATAGTCACATGACAGGTCAACCATGTCCTCTCCCAACCTGAACACCTGGGCCAACCTTAACACCTGGGCCAACCTTAACACCTGGGACAACCTTAACACCTGGGACAACCTTAACACCTGGGCCAACCTTAACACCTGGGCCAACCTTAACACCTGGGACAACCTTAACACCTGGACAACCTTAACACCTCTCCCAACCTTAACACCTGGGACAAACCTTAACACCCTGGGACAACCTTGGCTAGACTAGGCTAGCCTTGGGGTAATACAATGAATATCTGCTCCAGTTAGGCTAGCCTGGGGGTAATACAATGAATATCTGCTCCAGCTAGGCTAGCCTGGGGGTAATACAATGAATATCTGCTCCAGTTAGGCTAGCCTGGGGGTAATACAATGAATATCTGCTCCAGTTAGGCTAGCCTGGGGGTAATACAATGAATATCTGCTCCAGTTAGGCTAGCCTGGGGGTAATACAATTAGATCTGCTTCAGCTAGGCTAGGCTAGCCCTATGATAATACATTAAAGGCCTGTTGCGCAATGCTAGGCTATGGCTATAACAATACAGTGTGTGTCAGTGTTTCCTCTATGTGGCGGCCCGCCACAGCTACATTTCTGCCACGGTATCAGAAATAGGGCTGTACTAAAGGGCTGTACTAAAGGCCGTCTATCAGCAGTGATTGTTGAGTGCATGTCTGAGAATAGCACGGACACGCGCTTCACACCGCAGTGGAGGTTGCGTGTGTGCGTCCTTGAGAACTGTAAGTCGTATAACTTATGTTGTCAGTTCATTTAAGCCTGTTATTGTATTAGTCTATAGTCCTTGCAAATTTGGGGGTGCAGACCTGCCCCCCACTGCACAAAAAACTGTTCTGGAGGAAACAGTGTGTGAAGAACTCCCTGCTCTGAGGGAATGTTGTGAATGGTGGAATCTCTTTGATGGTTGAAACCTCAAACCAGATTAGATGAGAGAGGGAGTCTGTTCAATTTAACCAGGCAGGTTTCTCACCCACTCAGTCCCTAGACAACACCACTCACCATGAGCCTCTCTCGCTCGCTCTCTCTCGCTCTCTCGCGCTCTCTCGCTCTCGCTCTCCTCTCTCCATCTCTCTCTCTCTCTTTCTCTCTACAATCTCTCTCTCTTTCTATCTCCATCCCCCCTCCTCCTCTCTCTCCTCCTCTTCATCTCCTCCTCCTCTCTCTCTCTCCTCCTCTTCATCTCCTCGTCCTCTCTCCTCTCTCTCTCTCCATCTCTCTCTTTCTCTCTATTTCTCTCTACATCTCTCTCTATCTCCATCCCCCCTCCTCCCTCTCTCTCCTCCTCTTCATCTCCTCCTCTTCATCTCCTCCTCCTCCTCTCTCTCCTCCTCTTCATCTCCTCCTCCTACAGAGGTAAGGATAAATGGGGATTAGGCTTGTGGTGAAAGACTACATTGAAAAGTAGGAATGTCATTAAGACTGGACTGCATGGCCAGGCCTTTCAGACTGTCACCACTGTGCACGCTCGTGGTCCAGGTATGCACACACACACCTACACACATCTACACACACTCTCTTACAACGTGTGTCCTTTCTTCCTCCAGCATGTCGCTGTATCCATCCCTAGAGGATCTGAAGGTGGACAAGGTCATTAAGGTAAGAACACACACATCTGGGTTTGATCGTTTGGATATAAAGTCAGATGTGCAATGTAGAACCAGGCTCACAACAAGCAGCTGATATTCCTCTCCTCTCTCATCTCTCCTCTCTCCTCCTCTGTCCTCCTCTCTCCTCATCTCTCCTCTCTCCTCCTCTGTCCTCCTCTCTCTTCCTCTCTCCTCATCTCTCCTCTCTCCTCCTCCCTCAAGGCCCAGGCCCAATATGTCCAGACCACCTCCACCTTCCCAGCCATCGCAGAGGGGACCTACCCCGAGGGGACCTACCAGCCCCAGCCGGCAGCTGGCGTTGAGGCTCCAGGATCAAGTGAGTCCCAGGCTTTGAGGCCTCCTCTGAACAGACCAGGAGATGTAGAGCTACAACCATTTCTCTCCCTCTCTTTCTCTCCCTCTGCCTGTTTTCTCACTGTGGGGGGTCTATTCTGGAAGCCTGGGGGGCTCTGTGGCAGAGAGCTATTGAGAGCAGAGAGAGACATGCAGAAAGAAAGAGAGTTAATCTCTCTCTCTCCGCCACTCCTCAGCTCATGATGGAGTTGAGATGAAAGGGAAGTATTTGGAGAGTTTGCAGAGAACCATTCTTCAGAGGGAAGAAGGGAAGGATAGATGGAGGAGGGAGGGAGGGTGAGAGGGAGGGAGGGAGGGAGGGAGGGACGGAGGGAGGGCGGGCGGGCGGGCGGAAGGGAGGGAATAAGGAGGGAATGAAAGAACAGAATAATAAGAGTTTGAAGAGGCCACCGAGGCTAGTGAACACATTTCTGCTCTTATTCACTCCTTCTCCTCTCCCTCTCTCTTTCTAGGCCTGTCTCTCTCCCTCTCTCGTCTCTCCCCCTCTCTCTCTCCCCTCCATGGGGGTGGTTTTGTTCTCCCTAGTCAGCCTAGTCTCTATGGAGACAGCTGGCCTGGCAGTAGTGTTGGGACGGGGAGGGGAGAAAGAGAGAGAGGTGAGAGTGACAAAGAGGAATGTTCCACATGGCATGGACCTTGAACTGAAGACAGCGAGAGAGAGGGAGTGGGAGGGATTGAGGGAGGGCGAGAGAGAGACTGAGGTAGGCGAGAGAGAGACTGAGGGCACTTTGAGGGTGGGGAAATAAAAAGAGTGGAAAGGAGAGTAGAGAGAGGGAGTGCTGGGTGGAGGTGGAGGCGTTATTTGAGTTGTTTATGCTGTGATGCTGGATTATTTGCGTCTGTGCTTTTCTTTCGTTATGGTCTTATCTGTTTTGCGCTTTCGTGTTGTGTTTTCTTTCTTATGTCCTTGTATTTACTTGTACCTTGACGATTAAGTGTGTGTGAGCGATCATCACTAATCTGCAGCCCACTCGTGCTCGTACCAAGTCTCCTCCTCTCTCCTTCCCTCCTTTTCCTCTCTCCTTTCCTCTCTCCTCTCTCCTCTCCTCCTTCCTCCTCCTCTCATCCACTTCTTTCTCTATCTCTTCTTCTCTGTCACCTCTCTCTTTCCACTATCTCATCCTGTGTGTTTGTGTGTGTGTGCGAGAGGGGAGGTTTACGTGTGTGCGAGAGAGAGAGAGAGAGAGAGAGGGAGGTTTGTGTGTGTGTGGAGAGAGAGAGAGATCCCCCTCTCCTCTCCCCCCAGGCCTCTAACCCTCTCCTCTCCCCCCAGGCCTCTATCCTAACCTGGTGTAGTTGGGTGGGAGTACATGGGCCTCGTCTGAACAGTGAGGAGGTGCAGAGGAACATGGCGCTGGTGCCGTTGGCGACCAGGTAAGAGACTACCTGTGTGTGTGTCATTAGAGCTGACTGATAAAGGAGTAGCTATGTTTATGTTCATGTTGTCTTCCTCTCCTTCTACAAACCCCTCCCCCCTCCCCTGTACAGCAGGTGTCTCTGTCCTCAGGGCCGGGGGGCATGCCAGGGGGCATGCTGGGGGGCATGGTGTGCCCGGTGACGGGGTCCTGACGTGGGGGTGAGGCGGGCTGAGATCCGTCCTGGGCTGAGAGAGGTGGTGCTCTGTAAGGACCAGGAGGGCAGGTGGGGCTACGGCTCAGGGCCATCGACAACGTGAGGCTTACACAACTCACACACCACACACACACACACACACACCACACACACACACACACACACACACACCACACACACACACACACGTGCAGACTCCCCCTAGCTATCACTTCCTAGCTTTCACAAAGTGTGTGTTCCTGTGTGTTCCTGTTGTGTGCGTGTTCCTGTGTGTGTGTGTTCCTGTGTGTGTGTGTTCCTGTTGTGTGTGTCCTGTGTGTGCGTGTGCAGGGTGTGTTCATCCAGCTGGTCCAGGGGAACTCCCCTGCAGCTCTGGCAGGACTGCGTTTTTGGTGACCAGGTTCTCCAGATCAACGGGCAGAACTGTGCAGGCTGGAGCCTGGACAGGCCCACAAGCCCCTGAAGGCTGCGGCGGAGCACCGCATCGAGCTGATCGTCCAGGGACAGGTCAGCCCACCGCACACCTCACACTGCTGCTGCTGCCTACAGAGGGCTGACTGGGCTGTGCATGGGCACTTCAGATCTGGCTCCCCCTGCTGGCCATCAGGTCACACTGCAGGGCTTCACTTCTGTTGGGGTCTTTTAAGAGAGTGTGTGACTCGTTTCTAACGTGTGTGGTGTGTGTGTGGTGTGAGCGCAGGCCGTTCCAGCGCACCATCACCATGCATAAGGACAGCTCTGGACACGTGGGCTTCGTCTTCAAGTCTGGGAAGATCACCTCGCTGGTGAAGGACGGCTCGGCCGCACGCAACGGCCTCCTGACCGACCACTACATCTGTGAGATCAACGGACAGAACGTCATCGGCTCAAGGTGACCCATCCTCCTCAGACCACCTCAACACAACACAGCCCCTCATACCACCCCAACACACACAGCCCCCTCAGACCACCTCA
>CAEFZP010001453.1:12500-23439 GCA_903064625.1 Mallotus villosus | reverse complement strand
GTGTCGAGTCTCTCTCTCTCTTCTCTCTCTCTCTCTCTCTCTCCCCATCATGTGGAGACTATCTCTCTCTCTCTTCTCTCATCATCTCTATCTCTCCTCTCCATGTGGAGCATCTCTCTCTCTCTCCACTCTGTTGTGGAGCATCTCTCTTCTATAGTCTCCCCATCGTGTGGAGCTCTCTCTCTCTCCTCTCTACCATCGTGTGGAGCTCTCTCTCTACTCTCCATCAAGTGGAGCTCTCTCTCTCTCTCATATCTCTCTCTACATCGTGTGGAGCTCTCTCTCTCTCTCTCTCTCTCTATCTCTGCTCTCTCACAATCGTGTGGAGCTCTCTCTCTCTCCATCGTGTGGAGTCTCTCTCTCTCTCCATCGTGTGGAGCTCTCTCTCTCTCTCATCTCCTCTTCCATCGGGTGGAGCTCTCTCTCTCTCTCGCCTCTCTCTCTCTCTCAATCGTGTGGAGCTCTCTCTCTCTCTCTCCATCGTGTGGAGTCTCTCTCTTCTCTCTGGCTCGCTCGAATGAACACCAGGGAAGCTGACGTCAGTAATTCAGTAATGTTTTATAAATAAACTGCTAGCGTTTCCTCTGTCAAGTCTTTTTCCTCTCACCTTGAAACGCTTTGGACTGCTGTAGCCTAAGGTTGTCTTTGGAGTGGGAATGGATTAAGATGTGTTTTTCTAACCCCTCCACTCCTAGCAACACCTCTGGAAAGTTTTCCTCCACCAGCTATGTGTAACCTGTTTTCCTCTGGGTGTGGGCAGGGCTGGGGCCGGACCCTAGCAGACCTCAGTGCAGGAAGGCAGAGACGTGAGGGGAAGGAGCGCCGTCTGCAGAAGAGAAAGCAGGAGGGAGGAGTCTCTGCCCCCGTGACCTCTCACCCCGCCATGCCCACCCAGACAGCCAATCAAAAGCCCTGGAGGAGTTCATTAACAACTCCCTGCATGAAATGCCTTGAAAACCCTCTGCACCGTCTCGATGGGTGAGGAGAGACGGGCTGTTCTGGACCGTGTGACAGACCGTGTGACAGGACCGTGTGACAGGGTGCTGTAGAGTGCATGAGACCGGACAGGTGGCTCAGACCTGTCCTCACCCCCTCACCCCCACACCCCCTCACCCCCCACACCCCCAACCACCCCCACACCCCCTCACCCCAGTAGCTTCATCATGCATGACGGGGGATGACACCCACTCCTGGTCATCTCCCAGCTCCTCCAGTCACTCCTAGGCTCCTGGTCTCCCCTAGGCTCCCTGGTCTCCCCTAGGCTCCCTGGTCTGGTCTCCTCTAGGCTCCCTGGTCTCCTCTAGGCTCCCTGGTCTCCCCTGGTCTCCTCTAGGCTCCCGCTCTCCCTGGTATCCTCTAGGCTCCCTGGTCTCCCCTAGACTCCTGGTCTCCCCTAGACTCCCTGGTCTCCCCAGGGCTCCCCTAGACTCCCTGGTGTCCCCTGGTCTCCCCTAGACTCCCTGGTCTCTTAGGATCCCTGGTCTCCCCTGGTCTCCCTAGACTCCCTGGTCCCCCAGGGCTCCCCTAGACTCCCTGGTCTCCCCTGGTCTCCCTAGGCTCCTGGTGTCACCCTGGTCTCACCCTGGGACTGCACCACCCATCAGACTCCCCCGTCTCCCCCAAAGACAGACAGGGTGGTGGGGGGGGAGTTGAGCCAGGCTGTTATGATCCTGGCTAGATCATGTTACACCAGACCAATTAAAGCTCTCCAGCAGCACTTGATCATGAGCTTGGCAGGTGAACGTGACAGGCTGTCTGGATAAAGGAGCCAGCACACTCAGACAGAACACACATGGGCTCAAGATAGACAGGAAACACAGAGGAGACACTTCCTGTCACTCCTCATCTGTGGAGGCCTGAGCTTGGGTCTGCCTGCCTGTCTGCCTGTCTGCCTGTCTGCCTGTCTGCCTGTCTGCCGTCTGTCTGTCTGTCTGCCTGTCTGCCTGTCTGCTGTCTGCTGTCTGCCTGTCTGCCTGTCTGCCTGTCTGCCTGTCTGCCTGTCTGTCTGCCTGTCTGCCTGTCTGCCTGTCTGCCTGTCTGTCTGTCTGCCTGCCTGCCTGCCTGCCTGTCTGTCTGTCTGCCTGTCTGCCTGTCTGCCTGTCTGTCTGCCTGTCCACAGTAAGACATCTCTGCTCTGTACTACTGTCAGAGCCCAGCAGGGGGCAGGATGAACACACAGTTAACAGCTCTAGAAGTAGCACCTCTTTGCCTGTCTCTCTCTGTCTCTCTCTCTGTGTCTCTCTCTTCTGTATGTCTCTGTCTCTCTCTCTCTCTCTATCTCTCTCTCTCACCCTCTTCTGCATGCCTCTCTCTCTCATTCTATCTCTCTGTCTCTTCTTCTGCCTGTCTCTGTTGGTGCTATATATGTGTGTGTGTGTGTGTGTGTGTGTCTCTCACAGCTTCCACACTCCCTCCCCCAGTAGGAGCTTCAGAAGGTCAATACCTCCCAGTCTCAATTAAGCCTCTGCAAGCTGCTGGTATTAAGTGGCATTATTTCAACATTCCTGGTGAGGGTTAGGTGTGTGGCGTATCAGCTGGCTGTGTCTGATCCAGACCTGCTGGATAAATAAGACCGTCAGCTATCAAAGGGGATCTCTAGAGTTTTAGAACTAAATTAAAAAAGCCTTTTCTTACATTATCTTTTACCTTCGAGTCCAACATCTTTGTTTGAAATAGAGCAGTGTGTGCCAGGAAGTCATCTGAGAGCCCAGCCCTCGTCCAACTCAAACAAACCCGGGTTAGATTCCACATCCTGCACTTTCTACAGGATTCTAGTGGCATAGATGCGTTGGCCAACAAAAGCTTCACAACGGAGCGATGTTTAATTAGGGTTAGTATTAGGTGTTTAATTAAAAGTGACCGTATGGATGTGAGGCTTCATTCTCCCCCAAGAACTCTCTGTTCCCCCCCCTCCTCCAGCCCCCCTCCTCCAGCCCCCCTCCTCCCAGCCCCCCTCCTCCAGCCCCCCTCCTCCAGCCCCCCTCCTCCAGCCCCCCTCCCCAGCCCCCCTCCTCCAGCCCCCCTCCTCCAGCCCCCCTCCTCCAGCCCCCCTCCTCCAGCCCCCCTCCTCCAGCCCCCCTCCTCCAGCCCCAATGTGACATGGTGAAACACTGGGCACGGGGTCCACACACACACACACTTGGGAAGTCATTTCTTTGTTTTTCAGCTGGCCCACCAAGGTAAATGTAAAATGTATTTTATGTTGACGACAAAACGTTTGTGGTATTATCTGTGCTGTCATGATCTTGCAAACGATACTCCTGGTCTCCATGGAGATGGATACAAACACACCCTCCCGTAGCTTCTTGTTCAGGACCCCCCTCCCCTCAGGTAGCAGCTACAGCTAGGTTCTACAGCTAGGTCTCTACAGCTAGGTCTCTACAGCTAGGTTCTACAGTAGGTCTCTACAGCTAGGTCTCTACAGCTAGGTCTCTACAGCTAGGTCTCTACAGCTAGGTCTCTACAGCTAGGTCTCTACAGCTAGGTCTACAGCTAGGTCTCTACAGCTAGGTCTCTACAGCTAGGTCTCTACAGCTAGGTCTCTCCAGCTAGGTCTCTACAGCTAGGTCTCTACAGCTAGGTCTCTCCAGCTAGGTCTCTCCAGCTAGGTCTCTACAGCTAGGTCTCTACAGCTAGGTCTCTCCAGCTAGGTCTCTCCTGCTAGGTCTCTACAGCTAGGTCTCTACAGCTAGGTCTCTCCAGCTAGGTCTCTACAGCTACAGCTAGGTCTCTACAGCTAGGTCTCTACAGCTAGGTCTCTCCAGCTAGGTCTCTCCAGCTAGGTCTCTACAGCTAGGTCTCTACAGCTAGGTCTCTCCAGCTAGGTCTCTACAGCTACAGCTAGGTCTCTACAGCTACAGCTAGGTCTCTACAGCTAGGTCTCTACAGCTAGGTCTCTACAGCTAGGTCTCTACAGCTAGGTCTCTACAGCTACAGCTAGGTCTCTACAGCTACAGCTAGGTCTCTACAGCTACAGCTAGGTCTCTACAGCTAGGTCTCTACAGCTAGGTCTCTACAGCTAGGTCTCTACAGCTAGGTCTCTACAGCTAGGTCTCTACAGCTAGGTCTCTACAGCTAGGTCTCTCCAGCTAGGTCTCTACAGCTAGGTCTCTACAGCTAGGTCTCTACAGCTAGGTCTCTACAGCTAGGTCTCTACAGCTAGGTCTCTCCAGCTAGGTCTCTACAGCTAGGTCTCCACAGCTAGGTCTCTACAGCTACAGCTAGGGTCTCTACAGCTAGGTCTCTACAGCTAGGTCTCTACATCTACAGCTAGGTCTCTACAGCTAGGTCTCTACAGCTAGGTCTGTACAGCTACAGCTAGGTCTCTACAGCTAGGTCTCTACAGCTACAGCTAGGTCTCTACAGCTAGGGTCTCTACAGCTAGGTCTCTACAGCTACAGCTAGGTCTCTACAGCTAGGTCTCTACAGCTACAGCTAGGTCTCTACAGCTAGGTCTCTACAGCTACAGCTAGGTCTCTACAGCTAGGTCTCTACAGCTACAGCTAGGTCTCTACAGCTAGGTCTCTACAGCTAGGTCTCTACAGCTACAGCTAGGTCTCTACAGCTAGGTCTCTACAGCTACAGCTAGGTCTCTACAGCTACAGCTAGGTCTCTCCAGCTAGGTCTCTACAGCTAGGTCTCTCCAGGTAGGTCTCTCCAGCTAGGTCTCTCCAGCTAGGTTAGAGACTAAAGATAACCCACACTAGTTTAGCAGAAGAACAGAGCAGTAGAGAGAGACGTGTGTTCTTGTCCATCTCCACAGGTCTGTGTGCCCCCTCTTCCCCCCTCTCCTCCCCTCTCTCTTCCCCCCTCTCCTCCCCTCTCTCTTCCCCTTTCTCTTCCCCTCTCTCCTCCCCTCTCTCTTCCCCCCTCTCCTCCCCTCTCTCTTCCCCTTTCTCTTCCCCTCTCTCCTCTCCTCTCTCTTCCGCCCTCCTCTCCTTTCTCCTCTTTCTCCTCCTCTGGTTCCGTCTCACAGTGATGTGTGGAGGGTTTGTCTCCTGTCCTGTATGAATGTGTGTGATGCTGATCTAACCCTCCTGTCCTGTATGAATGTGTATGATGCTCTAACCCTCGTGTCCTGTGTTGAAGGTGAGGCTAGTGCGCTCCAGCCCCCCCTGTCCACAGTTCAGAGCCTCGTACGACGCCTCCTACCAGGTGTACAGACTCTACCAGATGGCCGTTCACAAGGACCCCCCCGACAAGCCCTCTGAGAGCCAGGTTAGGGGGAGGAGGGGAGTGGTAGCCAGGTCAGGGGGGGGGGCTCGTTTTGGTAGGGAGTAGAGGATGTAGTTAGGATGACAGGGTTAGGATGACAGGGTTAGGATGACAGGCTGATGTTGAAGGTGTTTCTACAGGGTTAGGATGACAGGGTTAGGATGACAGGCTGATGTTGAGGCTGATGTGTGTGTGTGCAGGACTGTGTGTTTGCCCAGGTGTGTGTGTGTGCAGGACTGTGTGTTTGCCCAGGTGTGTGTGAGGCTCTGGAGGTGCTTGTCTGCCCCCTGGTGTTTCTCTCTGGGGGTGACGTCGGTCGCTCAAGGATGCACTAACCTCACCACCTCACCCCTCAGGGAGTGCACTACCTCACCCCCCTCTCAGGGAGTCCTTTAGCCTCACCCCCCTTTCAGGGAGTGCACTAGCCCCCCCTGGTGGAGGGGGTGGGAGGTGCAGGAGTGGGCCAGCATCACCAGCCTGCTGAGGAGCCCTTAGTAGAAGCTAGTGTGGCGTTCTCTAACCCTCTCTCTGCCAGGTGAGGTTAGTGCCAGTCAGCTCTGAGGACCCTGGGTTCGTGGCGTCCTTGACGCGTCAGCGGCGCTCTACGCCCGCTACCAGACGGCCGTTCACGGCGACGCCCCCTCCGACTGTAACGAGAGCGAGGTACGGCTCACATCCTGCAACATTCTGCTCCTGGCACTCTGCTGTACACAGCCACTCTGCTACATTGTGCTCCTTCCTGCCTGTGGTCAGAGAGTCTGCCGTTTGGAAAATGACCTTTTGTCACCTCAGACACCTGTAGCGCCTCAGACACTCCTGCTGCTCCTCCTGCACGTTCACACCTCTGGCATGTGTCTGTTTGCAACTATCTGGTCATATGTGACTCAGTGTAAAGTTGTCTGCTCCTTCATGGTTCTGTATGAGCAGCCTGTGTTAGGGGCAGTAATGGCAGAGGTCTGCAGCATCACAGGTCATATACAGGACAGGTGACATGGTGGTCGTCGTGACGACTGCCAGGAGGAAGGCTTAGGAAGGGGCGGGGCATTCACCTCCAGCAATATCATCTTCATCATCATCATCATCATCTCACCACCCAGAATCCCACAGGACTCTGGCTCCTGAGCATCCAGTACCAGTAGAGCAGAGGGGTTGTGTGTGTGTGTGTGTGTGTGTGTGTGTGTGTGTGTGTGTGTGTGTGTGTGTGTGTGTGTGTGTGTGGTGTGTGTGTGTGTGTGTGTGTGTGTGTGTGTGTGTGTGTGTGTGTGTGGGTGTGTGTGTGTGTGTGTGTGTGTGTGTGTGTGTGTGTGTGGTGTGTGTGTGTGTGTGTGTGTGTGTGTGTGTGTGTGTGTGTGTGTGTGTGTGTGTGTGTGTGGTGTGTGTGTGTGTGTGTGTGTGTGTGTGTGGTGTGTGTGTGTGTGTGTGTGTCCGGTACTTTTGAATGTCTTTTTTTCAGTACTGTGCCACTTTTTATTAGAGTGACGTGAACGAGAAGTGGTTTGTATGAGCTGAAGGTAGACGCTCCCAGAAAGATTTAACCACCTAGCTATTAAACGTCAGGGCCAGTAAAAATATTTGTTTTGGGTGTCTGGGCATCATGTATAAACACAAGGAATTGAAACTAACTCACTAAGAGAGTTTAAGGGCAGTTGGGGAGGTGAGAGGCGAGAGGCGAGAGGCAGTCTAGTCAGGATGTGAATCTCCTGGACCTTATGGCTCTGTCCCTCCCTAGTGACGGCTCTGTCCCTCCCTAGTGACGGCTCTGTCCCTCCCTAGTGACGGCTCTGTCCCTCCCCAGTGACGGCTCTGTCCCTCCCCAGTGACGGCTCTGTCCCTCCCCAGTGACGGCTCTGTCCCTCCCCAGTGACTGCTCTGTCCCTCCCCAGTGACTGCTCTGTCCCTCCCTAGTGACGGCTCTGTCCCTCCCTAGTGACGGCTCTGTCCCTCCCCAGTGACGGCTCTGTCTCTCCCCAGTGACGGCTCTGTCCCTCCCCAGTGACGGCTCTGTCCCTCCCCAGTGACGGCTCTGTCTCTCCCCAGTGACGGCTCTGTCCCTCCCCGGTGACGGCTCTGTCCCTCCCCGGTGACGGCTCTGTCCCTCCCCGGTGACGGCTCTGTCCCTCCCCGGTGACGGCTCTGTCCCTCCCCAGTGACGGCTCTGTCCCTCCCCAGTGACGGCTCTGTCCCTCCCCAGTGACGGCTCTGTCTCTCCCCAGTGACGGCTCTGTCCCTCCCCAGTGACGGCTCTGTCCCTCCCCAGTGACGGCTCTGTCCCTCCCCAGTGACGGCTCTGTCCCTCCCCAGTGACGGCTCTGTCCCTCCCCAGTGACGGCTCTGTCCCTCCCCAGTGACGGCTCTGTCCCTCCCCAGTGACGGCTCTGTCCCTCCCCAGTGACGGCTCTGTCCCTCCCCGGTGACGGCTCTGTCCCTCCCCAGTGACGGCTCTGTCTCTCCCCAGTGACGGCTCTGTCCCTCCCGGTGACGGCTCTGTCCCTCCCCGGTGACGGCTCTGTCCCTCCCCAGTGACGGCTCTGTCCCTCCCCAGTGACGGCTCTGTCCCTCCCCAGTGACGGCTCTGTCCCTCCCCAGTGACGGCTCTGTCCCTCCCCGGTGACTGCTCTGTCCCTCCCCGGTGACGGCTCTGTCTCTCCCCAGTGACGGCTCTGTCCCTCCCCGGTGACGGCTCTGTCCCTCCCCAGTGACGGCTCTGTCTCTCCCCGGTGACGGCTCTGTCCCTCCCCAGTGACGGCTCTGTCCCTCCCCTCCAATGAGGCTCAGCTTGTTACCAAACCCTCCTGCTCGTAAAAACGAGGGAATTAATAAATATTAAAAGCTGTCAGGTTGGGCAGTCTGTGGCGGGTTCTTTCCTGGTGCCCTGACAGAGCACTATTAACAGGGAGGTGTGTGTGTGTGTCTTTATAGGGAAGTGTGTGTGTTTATAGGGAGGTATGCGTGTTAATAGGGAGGTGTGTGTGTGTGTGTTTGCGTCAGTGCCGATCCTGCCCAGGTTTTCTCCCCCCCCAGGGGCCACAGAGAGAGGAGGCCCACAATCACAACAAATAATGTTTCCAAGTTCTGTACTGAAGCCTTCAGAGAGTGTGTCAGCAGTTGGACAATAGTAGATTGTTGCCGAGCGCCAGGGGGGAGGACAGGAGCGGGGGCTGAGAGTTAAGTGATTTAGGGGAAACTCTAGCCTCCCCTGGGGCAGGGTCTTAAAGCCTGCCCTGACACACACACACACACACACACACACACACGAGCCTGCCCTGACACACACACACACACACACACACACACACACACGAGCCTGCCCTGACACACACACACACACACACACACACACACGAGCCTGCCCTGACACACACACACACACACACACACACACACACACACACACACACACGAGCCTGCCCTGACACACACACACACACACACACACACACACACACGAGCCTGCCCTGACACACACACACACACACACACACACACACGAGCCTGCCCTGACACACACACACACACACGAGCCTGCCCTGACACACACACACGAGCCTGCCCTGACACACACACACACACACACACACACACACACACACACACACGAGCCTGCCCTGACACACACACACACACACACACACGAGCCTGCCCTGACACACACACACACACACGAGCCTGCCCTGACACACACACACACACACACGAGCCTGCCCTGACACACACACACGAGCCTGCCCTGACACACACACACACACACACACACACACACACGAGCCTGCCCTGACACACACACACCACACACACACACACACGAGCCTGCCCTGACACACACACACACACACACACACACACACACACACGAGCCTGCCCTGACACACACACACACACACACACACACACACACACACACACACACGAGCCTGCCCTGACACACACACACACACACACACACACACACACACACGAGCCTGCCCTGACACACACACACACACACACACACACACACACGAGCCTGCCCTGACACACACACACACACACACACACACACACGAGCCTGCCCTGACACACACACACACACGAGCCTGCCCTGACACACACACACGAGCCTGCCCTGACACACACACACACACACACGAGCCTGCCCTGACACACACACACACACACACACGAGCCTGCCCTGACACACACACACACACACGAGCCTGCCCTGACACACACACACACACACACGAGCCTGCCCTGACACACACACACACACACGAGCCTGCCCTGACACACACACACACACGAGCCTGCCCTGACACACACACACACACACACACGAGCCTGCCCTGACACACACACACACACGAGCCTGCCCTGACACACACACACACACACACACGAGCCTGCCCTGACACACACACACAAGCCTGCCCTGACACACACACACACACACAAGCCTGCCCTGACACACACACACACACGAGCCTGCCCTGACACACACACACACACACGAGCCTGCCCTGACACACACACACACACACACACGAGCCTGCCCTGACACACACACACACACACGAGCCTGCCCTGACACACACACACACACACGAGCCTGCCCTGACACACACACACACACACGAGCCTGCCCTGACACACACACACACACACGAGCCTGCCCTGACACACACACAAGCCCACAGTCAGCCCTGTCCCTCTGGTACAAACACGCTCTGTCTCATGCACACAGCTGTAGATGGACCTGGTTGATGGTACCACAGCTGTAGATGGTCCTGGTTGATGGTACCACAGCTGTAGATGGACCTGGTTGATGGTACCACAGCTGTAGATGGTCCTGGTTGATGGTACCACAGCTGTAGATGGTCCTGGTTGATGGTACCACAGTTGTTGATGGTACCACAGCTGTAGATGGTACCACAGCTGTAGATGGACCTGGTTGATGGTACCACAGCTGTAGATGGACCTGGTTGATGGTACCACAGCTGTAGATGGACCTGGTTGATGGTACCACAGCTGTAGATGGACCTGGTTGATGGTACCACAGCTGTTGATGGTACCACAGCTGTAGATGGTACCACAGCTGTAGATGGACCTGGTTGATGGTACCACAGCTGTAGATGGTACCACAGCTGTAGATGGACCTGGTTGATGGTACCACAGCTGTAGATGGACCTGGTTGATGGTACCACAGCTGTAGATGGTCCTGGTTGATGGTACCACAGCTGTAGATGGTCCTGCAGTGTTGTTGCTTCAGGTCCATGTTTCCTGTCAGGACAGGAAGGAGGCGAGACGGTGTCAGCTCATCTCTCCAGACACCCCAGACAGCTCATCTCTCCAGACACCCCAGACAGCTCATCTCTCCAGACACCCCAGACAGCTCATCTCTCCAGACACCCCAGACAGGACGTCTTCAGTGTAGTTCTGAGGCGTCGGGGAGGGAGGGGTGCCAGGAGGAGATGGTGTCCATGTGGAGGAGAACAGGAAGTTACACCACTTCATGTACTGTGTGTTTGTGCGTGCAGATGTCTGCCTTTTGTCAGTGTCTGTGAATCTGGACTAGCCCTGTTCTAGAACCCCCCTCACGTTCTGGGCTAGCCCTGTTCTAGAACCCCCCTCACGTTCTGGGCTAGCCCTGTTCTAGAACCCCCCTCACGTTCTGGGCTAGCCCTGTTCTAGAACCCCCCTCACGTTCTGGACTAGCCCTGTTCTAGAACCCCCCTCACGTTCTGGACTA
>CAEFZP010001453.1:0-7500 GCA_903064625.1 Mallotus villosus | reverse complement strand
TCGTGGTAACGAGCTCCGTCTGCAGCTCTCACACACACACACACACACCACACACACACACACACACACACAGATAACAGGCCCAGATGGGCTTCTGGGATGGAGAGGGATCCCATTACACACACACTCTCACACACACACACACACACACACACTCACTCACTCACACTCACAGGAGGAATTCTATTGGCCCAGTTCCGCAGGTTGCCTGTTGAGATGGACCCTGCTCATACAGGGTCTTTTATTAAAGGGTTAGTGTCTCGTATGCTGAGCGTAAACACACACAACACACGTTCTCTCACACACACACACACACACCCCTAGCCCTGGTACAGAGTGGGAGCCTTAGCAGGCTGCGGGGACCCCCGAGAGAACACACCACTGTGGCCTCACTACCTGCCTGCCTGCACCTCACAAACACTGGAGTGTGTGTGTGTGTGTGCATGTGTTGTGTGAAAGACACCTGGAGTGTGTGTGTGTGTGTGTGAAAGACACGTGAGGTCATGAGATCTCAGTATTTAACCACAGATCCTTAAAAGTCTTAAATACATTTTTTTGGGGCAATTTTTATTGCTTGCTACATATAATTTGTCGTGTGTTGTGCTGTAATCATGTCATTTTAATGTGTTAACTGTCCATGGCAGCTTCATGTATGTTATTCAGTTGATTATATTGGTTAGAATGCAGTTTGTAACTTTTTTCATGTCATGTTTTTGTCTTACATTTTTGAAAATTGCATTCCAAGTGTCTTCAACAGTCTTCAAATAGACTTGAGTGTTGTGATCCCTGCAGGCAGGAGACCCCCCCTGGCGGCCCTGACGTGGGCTACGGCTCCTTCCATCAGCAGTACTGGCTGGACGGGAGCCTCGTAGCCGTGGGAGTAATCGACTCCTGCCCACCTGGTCCTCCGTCTTTGTCTACTGTAAACCACCGCGATACGCCACGATGTCTCTGGGCTTCTACTATGATGCTCTCAGGTCAGCATCACTCCTCTATCTCTCTTCTCTCTCTCAGGTCAGCGTCATCCTCATAATACTCTTCTCTTCTCTTAAGGTCAGCGTCACCTCTCTCTTCTCTATCTCGTCTCTCTCTCTCTCCTCTCAGGTCGCAGATCACCTCCTCTCTCTCTCTCTCTCTCTCAGGTCAGCATCACTCTCTATCATCTCTCTCTATCTCTCTCTCGCTCTCTCTCTCTCGGTCAGCATCACATCCTCTCTCATCTCTCTCTCTCTCTCTCTCTCTCTCTCTCTCTCTCTCAGGTCAGCATCACCATCCTCTCTCTTCTCTCTCTCTCAGGTCAGCATCACCTCTCTCTCTCATCTCTCTCTCTCTCTCCTCTCTCAGGTACAGCATCAACTCTCTCTCTCTCTCTCTATCTCTCTCTTCTCTCTCTCTCTCTCCTCTCTCTCAGGTCAGCAATCACCTCCTCTCTCTCTCTCTCTCTCTCTCTCAGGTCAGCATCACCTCCTATGTTTGGTTTACCCAGTCCATTGGTTTGGCACACATACACATACGTATGTACACCCACACAACATGCGTATGACACACACACACACACATCTGGCGCTCCTGTAAAGTGTAACCCAATAATGTGAGAAAGCCTTCTTAAAATATTTCTGCACAGATGGTAAGTCTGGTGTGATCTGCGTGCGTGGTGAGTGTGTGAGTGTGTGAGTGTGTGCGTTGTTAGTAGAAGCTGGTGTATGTGTGTGGTGTGAGAAGGGGGGACGTGGAGAGAGAGACAGGAGAGAGAAGGGAGAGAGGGGTGTGAGAGGAAGAGACAGGAGAAAGAAGGGAGAGAGGGGGGTGAGAGAGAGAGACAGGAGAGAGAAGGGGAGAGAGGGGGTGAGAGAGAGAGACAGGAGAAAGAAGGGAGAGAGTGGGGTGAGAGAGAGAGACAGGAGAGAGAAGGGAGAGAGGGGTGTGAGAGAGAGAGGACAGGAGGAGAAGAAGGGGAGAGGGGGGTGAGAGAGAGAGAGGGACGAAGGAGAGAGAGGAGGGAGGAGAGGAGGGGGTGTGAGAGAAGGGAGAGAGGGGGGTGGTGAGAGAGGATGAGGATCAGGGACATTAGGCTGAGGGGCTGTTGTCTGAAGCAGCTGGTTTCTGGCATTGAATTGATTTTGTGGTGTGCTTTTGTTAGCTTGTGGTCAGTTTGGAATATATATATAAGTATATAGGTGCAATAAGTATGTCTGTCTGCATCACTATCTGGAGGTGTTGTGGGGTGTGTGTCATTTGTGTCAGTGAGGGAGAGAATGCATGCTCAGCCTGTATTAAGCCCCAGTCTGGAATGGAACGTGTGTGTGATGTGTGGGTGCTGTGTGTGTGTTGTGCAGTGTGGTGAGTGTGTGTGCAACTAATATGAGGCAAGGCGGTTGGTGGAGGAGCTGGATAATTGGTTGTGTTGGAGTGTCAGCTCGCTGAAGAGGAGATAATGGCAGCCTCAAGCTGCTGCCATGGGGGTGTGCTGCTGCCATGGGGGTGGGGGGGCTGGTCCCCTCGTCAATGGGCCCCTCACCTCTCCTGATACCCTCATTCAGACCCCAACCGGCCCTTTGTGGTCAGGGGATGGGAACACAGGACATGGCAGCAAGATATGACGTCTAGCACTCACGACTCTCACCTCGCCCACTCACTCCCTCACCACATTCCCCCTCCCTTATAGTCCTCCCCTCCCTCTCTCCCCTCCCTATCCTCTCTCCATGCCAGGCCTCTGCTTTGTCCTCTGCTTGTTTTCCAGTGCATCTATTTATTAAGGCCTCTTTCTTCCTCTGCTCCTTCTGTCTTCTGAAGTGAAAGAAAAGGAACTCTCCCTCTTCTTTCACGCGGGGACTGAAAGAAAGAAGGATGGGAGGAAGAGAGTGAGACAAAAGAGGAGAAGAAAGAAGAGGCCATTTAGTTATGGAAAAGTGAAGGAAAACTGTGGAGAAGGGAGAGAAACAGGCGTGGGTTAATAAAGGATGCAATTAAGGAAGGAAAGAAAGAAATACAGACATGAACCAGGAGCTGCTGTATAAATCTCCCAGTGACAGTGATTCTCTCTCTCTCATCTCTCGCTTCTCTCTCTCTCTCTCTCTCTCTCTCTACTCTCTTCTCTCTCTCTTCTCGTCTCAGGTTCAGCGCTGTGGTTTGGTCAGTGGTGTTTTTGCAGGAGAAGCAGGTTGTGTGTAGTACAGATACTCATGTTTAAAAACACTGGTGAATGAAAGTGCTGACTAAATCGTTTCACTCAAGTTCAAGTAAAGAAGTGTGGGCTCTGACATACTACTTACCTGTATACCACTATAGACACACAGCGCATTCGCCAGGAATCCTTTTTGACAATTTCGAACATCTCCCTCATGCATCCCTCTTTATTCTCAGCTTTAAACATAGTAAGCAGACCACAGTAGAGTACAGCAGAGTACAGCAGAGTACAGCAGAGTACAGCAGAGCACAGTAGAGTAGAGCACAGCACAGTAGAGTAGAGCACAGCACAGTAAAGTACAGTAGAGCACAGTAGAGTAGAGCAGAGCACAGTACAGTACAGTAGAGCACAGTAGAGCAGAGCACAGTATTTCTTTCGAAACCTTTGTCAAAAATATTTTTTCAACCTTTCGAAACCTTTTTCTCACACATAGGGAAAGGAGATAAGAGAGGAGGAGAACTGAGAAGCCTAAGACAGCGGAAAGCAGAGTACAGTAGAGTGAATAACTCATCGATGATATGCAAACCTTTCTTTGGAAAAATCTTTTAGAAATTATTTTGTCAACTTTTCAAAACCTTTTTTTTCAACCTTTCTAAAGTTTAGACAGAAAAACATTCTAAATCTTTTTTAGAATTTGTTTTTGTTGAATTGCAAAAACAATGCAGATCAGAGTCCTCATCAAGTACTCATCAATGATGCAAAAAAAATATATATATATTTCTTTTTTTCTTGTTGCCTTGCTCCATGGTAGCTTCGTAGACTAGCTTGCGTTTGTTGTGAGTGATAACCAGGAATTTTTAAAATGCACGCAATGACAATAAATAATATTGATCGTACCAACAAATACTGAATCAAACTAAAGTAACAAGCCTGGCTTAAAAAATTTCAGAAGTAGAAAGTACAGATATTTGTGTAACAAATGTAAGGAGTGAAAGTAAAAAGTTGTCAGATATAAGAATAAATAGTTAAGTACTAATACCAGAAAAATCTGGTGGTGTGTGACGTGACCCGTCTGTGTGATTGACAATAAAGTTCCCTTGACTTTGACTTGGTCGGTGAGGAAGAGAAGTTGAATAATTCCAGCTGGTTTACAACCATCCATGAACACTGCAGCTTTTCAGCCATGTGATTGTTGTGATGTGTTGTTTTGCTGACCAAAGGAGCAGTGGCTCATTTAGAAGCTAAACTAAATACAGCCTCTCTGTCCTCCAGGGAGATCAGCTTCACCAGGCAGCTCCAGCAGCAAGCACCCAGCCTGAGGTTCTACTACCTGGGCTTCTACATCCACTCCTGCCCCAAGATGCGCTACAAGGTACAGCCTCCACACAGCCTCTTGTGTAGGATGATCAGGATCTAGTGTCTTTCTTTGCCTCCCTCTCTCCCCCACGCGAGGGGCTGAGCGCTAACACAGGTGTATGGTCCTGGACGTACCGCACACACACACAGGTGTATGGTCCTGGACGTACCGCACACACACACAGGTGTATGGTCCTGGACGCACACACACACAGGCCAGGAATCTGTTAGACCAGAAACAGCTGATCCAACACAGTGAAGACAGAGGGAAGCAAGGCGGAGAGGAGAACAATGTAAATAAAAGTGATGGACCAGGGAGGAGGGAGGGAGGGAGGGAGGGAGGGAGGGAGGGAGGGAGGGAGGGAGGGAGGGAGGGAGGGAGGGAGGGAGGGAGGGAGGGAGGGAGGGAGGGAGGGAGGGAGGGAGGGAGGGAGGGAAGACTTGCTGCTGAAACCATTATCAGTGAGGGTCACTGAGGAGACTGCTACTGAAACTCAGCAACATGAGGAGACACTACACACACAACACACAACACACACACACACTCATACACATCCGTACACACTCTTCCACTCATACACACAAACCTTACGTGTGTAATTGTACTTCCACAGTCCTGCTGGCAGACATTCATCCAGACACGGGCTGGGGAACGTTCTCAGTCCTCTCCCTCCTTCACTCCCTGTCCTCAGTCCTCACCCTCTTCAATCCCTGCTCCTCAGTCCTCTCCCTCCTTCACTCCCTGCTCCTCAGTCCTCTCCTCCTTCACTCCCTGCTCCTCAGTCCTCTCCCTCCTTCACTCCCTGCTCCTCAGTCCTCTCCCTCCTTCACTCCCTGCTCCTCAGTCCTCTCCCTCTTCACTCCCTGCTCCTCAGTCCTCTCCCTCCTTCACTCCCTGCTACTCAGTCCTCTCCCTCCTTAATCCCTGCTCTCAGTCCTCTCCCTCCTTCACTCACTGCTCCTCAGTCCTCTCCCTCTTCACTCCCTGCTCCTCAGTCCTCTCCCTCCTTCACTCCCTGCTCCTCAGTCGAGGCGGCTGTGAGAGTACAGCACAGCAGAGCACAGCAGAGCACAGCAGAGCACAGCAGAGTACAGTAGACGTACAGCAGAGCAGAGTACAGCAGAGTACAGCAGAGCAGAGTACAGTAGAGTACAGCAGAGAGCAGAGTACAGCAGAGTACAGCAGAGCAGAGACAGCAGAGTACAGCAGAGCAGAGTACAGCAGAGCAGAGTACAGCAGAGCAGAGTACAGCAGAGTACAGCAGAGTACAGCAGAGTACAGCAGAGTACAGCAGAGTACAGCAGAGTACAGCAGAGTACAGCAGAGCACAGCAGAGCACAGCAGAGCACAGCAGAGCACAGCAGAGCACAGCAGAGCACAGCAGTCTGCTGACTGCTCCCTGCTCCACAGATAAAAAGTGTGTGTGGGGTGTGGAGTGAGTGGGGTGTGAAGTTTGTGGTAGTGGGGTGGAGGGGGGGGGGTGGTAGCGGGGGTGTGGAGGGGGAGGGGCTCATTCACTAGGTTCTTATTTACCCCTGGGGAGACTGGGCTTGAGGTGAGGAGGTTGTCAGTTCCCACTACTCACACACACACACATACACACACATACTCACATACACACACACACTCACATACACACATGTACTCACACACACTCAAACAGATCACTGTCCTATTACACCCAATTAGCATAGGAGACAAACAGGCTAATGAATGCACAGACATAGTGAGTGAGAGCGTGTGAGTAGAGTGGAAGAGAGTGTGTGCAGTAGAGTGTGTGCAGACAGACAGACAGACACGCAGACAGACAGACACGCAGACAGAGTGTTTACTTACTTGTCTCACTTACTTGTGTTACTATGAGTCTTTTATGACTCCTAATCACTTATCTGCCTCTGTGCCCTCTGTTGTGTTTTTAAAGGAGCAGGGGGGTGCTGGGTGCTAGGGGCTAGGAGCAGGGTGGGGGCTAGGGGACTAGGAGCAGGGTGGGGGGCTAGGGGCTAGGGGCTAGGAGCAGGGTGGGGGATAGGGGCTAGGGGTAGGAGCAGGGTGGGGGCTAGGGGCTAGGGGCTAGGAGCAGAGCTAGGGGCTAGGAGACAGGGGTGGTGCTGGGGGCTAGGGCTAGGAGCAGAGCTAGGGCTAGGAGCAGGGGCGTGCTAGGGGCTAGGGGTAGGAGAGGTGGGGTGCTGGGGGCTAGGGGCTAGGAGCAGGGTGGTGCTGCTAGGGGGCTAGGAGCAGGGTGGGGTGCTGGGGATAGGGGTAGGAGAAGGGTGGGGTGCTGGGGGCTAGGGGCTAGAGCAGAGCTAGGGGGAGGAGCAGGGTGGGTGCTAGGGCTAGGGGTAGGAGCAGGTGGGGTGCATGCTAGGGGCTAGGGCAGGGTGGGGTTGCTAGGGGCTAGGAGCAGCGCATAAGGGGCTAGGAGCAGGGTGGGTGCAGGGGCTAGGGGCTAGGAGCGGGTGGGGGCTGGGGGATAGGGCTAGGAGCAGGTGGGGTGTGGGGCTGAGGGGCTAGGAGCAGAGCTAGGGGCTAGGAGCAGGGTGGGTGCTAGGGCTAGGAGCAGAGCTAGGGCAGGAGCAGGGTGGGGGCTAGGGGTAGGAGCAGAGCTAGGGTAGGGGCTAGGAGCAGGGGGGTGCTAGGGGCTAGGAGGCAGAGCTAGGGTAGAGCAGGGGGGGGGCTAGGGGCGAGGAGCAGAGCAGGGGGCTAGGAGCAGGGTGGGTGCTAGGAGCAGGGAGCGGGGCTAGGGTAGGAGCAGGTGGGGTGCTGGGTGCTAGGGGCTAGGGGAGAGATAGGGGAGGAGCAGGGTGGGGGATAGGGGATAGGAGCAGAGTAGGGGCTAGGAGCGGGTGGGGTGCGGGGGATGGGGCTAGGAGCAGGGTGGGGGGTAGGGGGAGGGGATTAGGAGCAGTGTGGGGTGCTGGGGGCTAGGGTAGGAAGCAGGGTTGGGGTGCGGGGGGCTAGGGGATATAGGAGCAGAGCTAGGGCAGCACGGTGGCGCCGGGTTAGAACGGACTCACGA
>CAEFZP010001452.1:15000-29161 GCA_903064625.1 Mallotus villosus | reverse complement strand
ACACACACACACACCAGTACCATCCACACACTCAGTACCAGCACACACCCGTACAGCACACACCCACTCATACACACAAACACTCCCACTCATGTAGCACACACCCACACACACACTCAGTACAACAACAACACAACACTCACAGCACACCAAACCACACTCAGCACACTCCACCTTCCATCCACCACGTCTGAATGGCCACCATACCCCACGGTGGGGGAGTAGCATGCTGCTGGCCCCCTGTGCACACCTCATCGCCCCGCAACGCCGTGGCATCCGCGATTGGGGGCGGAGCCTCGCCGTAGAACACAGCCTTCACCACATTGGCTACCTCCCGGGGCAAGAGAGACAGGGAGGAGGATGTGTGTGTAGTGTGTGTGTGTGTGTGTGTGTAATGTATATGTGTGGTTGTGGGTTGTGTGGTGGTGTGTGTTGTGTTGGGGTAGGTGTGTGTGTGTGTAGGTGTGTGTGTGTCTGTGTGTGTGTGTATGGGTGTATGTTTTTGTGTGTGTGTGTGTGTGTGTGTGTATGTCGTGTGTGTGTGTGTGTGCGTGTGTGTTGTGTGTGTTGTGTATGTGTGTGTTTGTGTATGTTAGGTGTTTGTTTTTGTGTGTGTTGTGTGTGTGTGTTGTGTGATGTTTGTGTGTTTGTGGTTTCGCGTTGTGCTTGTGTCGGTGTCTGTCGGTTTTGTTGTGTGTGTCTGTGTGTGTGTTTGTGTGCTGTGTTTTGTGTGTTTGTCGTGTGTGTCGGGTGTGTGTGGTGTGCTCGTCCGGTGTGGTTTGTGTGTGTGTTGTGTGCGTGTGGTGGTGTGTGTGTGTGTTGTCGTCCGTGTGTCGTGCTTGTGGTGTCTTCTGTCCTGTTGTTGTGTGTGTGTAGTATTGTGTGTGTGTGTGTGCTGTGTCGGTGGTGTGTCTGTCGGTGTTGTGGGTGTGTGCTGTTCCTGTCTGTGTGTGTGTGTGTGTGTGTGCGTGCTAGTGTGTCGGTCTGCTGCTGTGTTGTGTGATGTGTGTGTTGTGTCGGATGTTGTCGTCTGTTCGTGTGTGTGTGTTGTGGTGTGTGTGTTCCACTGCCATGGTCTGCGTGGAGCGGTCTTTCTTGGAGCCCTCCCCTGCGAGGCCCCTGGTGAGAGGAGCGGGGGGCGGCGGGACGGGGCGAGAGAGCGAGGGCGGGAGGTGGAGGGGAGCGATCACGAGAGAGCGGGCGGGGGCGGGCGGGAGGGGGGAACAGAGAGAGAGGTGGGGAGGAGGGAGGGGAGATAGATGAAGAGAGATTTCTTTTTCTGTGTCTTTCTTTTTCACCTCTCGACCCTGCTACCTTTGTGTCTTTCTCTCTTCTTTCTTTTCTTCGGGTTCATCGTCCTCTCTCTTTTTCTCTTCTTCTCCTGTCCTGCTCTCGCTACTCTTTCTTTTTCCTTTCTTTCGTTTTTCTTGTCCCCTCTCTCTCCTTCTTTTTTTCTTTCTCTCGTTTTCGCTTATCTTTTCTTTGATCTCTGCGAGTATTCTTTTGTTAAGGTAAGGTGCGGGTGCGACACCTTTTTCAACACAGCTGTGGTTCAGAGCTCCCATAGTGTTTATATGTTGACCTTTAACCTGTGTACCTCACCGTGACCCTGATGGTCCTGGACAGACAGAACCCTGCAGTGCCACCCTCTGGAGATGGCTGTACTGCATCATCAACAACACCAACAGGTTAAGTACATACTGGACTGCATGCTATGTATAGCAGGTGTCCTGGTGTGTGCGTGTTTGCGTGTGTATGAGTGTGTGTGTGTGTGTACTGGTGTGTGTACTGGTGTGTGTGGTGTGTGAGTGGTGAGTGTGTGTGTGCCGAGTGTGGAGTGTCGCGTGTGCAGCGTGTGAGCGTGTTGGTGTGATGCGTGTGTGTGTGGTGTGTGTGCGTGTGTGCGTGTGGTGTTGTATGTGTGTTTGTGTGTGGGTGTGTGTGTGTGTGTGCGCGAGGTGTGTGTGGTGTGTGCCTGTGGTGATAGTATGAGAGTGTGTGGTGTGTGGTGTGGTGTGTGGTGTGAGTGTGTGAGTGTGTGTGTGTGTGTTTGAGAGTGTGGAGTGTGTGAGTCGTGGTGCGTGTGTCTGTGTGTGTGTGTGTGTGTGGTGTTGTGTGTGTGGTGGTGTGTGTGCTGACCGAGCACACAGCCCAGGACAGGCAGAGTACGCCCCGTGCATCAGCACCAGCAGAGTCGTCTGATCCGCTCCTGTAAACACGGAACACTCCAGGCTCCTCCCCCTCCGTCACCATCACATCCTGCTGCTGCTCAAGTACTGACTCCACGGCACCGCCGAGAACACTGGTGGACAGCTCACGCCACTGCAACACACACACGCCATACACACCACACATGCCATACACACCACACACACCATACACACACACATACAATACACCACAGTACACACAGCCACACACCAGCATACACACACATATACACGCACACACACCACACACCATACACCACACACACACCATACACACACCATACACACCACCACACCACCACACACACACCATACACACCCCACACACAACAATGCACACACACCATCTACGCCATACTCACAGAGACAGTGCACACACACACAGACACACAGACAGAGAGAGAGAGAGAGAGAGATGAGCTCATCGCAGAAAAAACAAATCTCCGTCGTGTCTAGAACACTGGAGAGTTCTAGAACGCTGGCCGTCGTCCGGATTCTAGAACGTCGCTCGGCCGGCGTTTCAGTGGATACTGACTTTCTCCACGTCCCACCTTGTCCCTCCCACTGGGCAGGGGCACGTGTCGCTGGCCGGAGGGGTGTGTGAGGCCTCGGACGGGACGCTCCTCCGGGACGGGACGCTCCTCCGGAAGACGCTCCTCCGGGACGGACTCTCCTCCGGGAAACGGGACGCTCCAGAGCCAGAGAGAGGCTGTCCTGGTCCTGTCCATGTCCGTAGTTCCTCCATCTGCTCTGTGCTCCGGCGCCCTCACGCATAAATACCACACACCCTCTACCCCCCCGGTGGACAAGGACTGGGCAGGTGGTGGTGACAGGTGTCAGTGGAGGTATCGCATCCTATTGGCTCACGGTATGGGTGGGCGTGCCAAGCTGCTGACCAATGATTGATGAGGGGAGGGAATGATCACACACACACACACAGAACACATGGCACACACACACTTACACACATATTGTTTCTCTCTCAGGTGCTGGTGACACACAACTTGAGTTTCTCAGCAACCAGGTTATATAGCCTTTATGTGTGTTTTGATGTTTTGTATATATGTATGTTATGTATGTATGTCTGTCCTGTCTCATCTATCTCTCTATCTCTCTATCTATCTATCTCTCTCTCTCTCCCCCCTATCTCTCTACCCTCCCTCTCCTCCTCCCTCTCGCTCTCACTCTCTCCCCTCTCCTCTCATCTCTCTCCCCTCTCTCTACCTCTTCCATATCTCCTCTACCTCTCTCTCTCCCTCTCTCTATCTCTCTCCTCCCCCCCTCTCTCTACCTTTCCCCCTCTCTCTCTCTTGCTGCCTGCTGGAGGGCGTGTCTCTCCCTCTCCCTCCTCTCTCTCTCTCCTCTCTCTCCTCTATCTCTCTTCTCTCTGCTGTCACTGCCGAGTGGGTCTCGCCGAGGAGCAGTTCCCCGTCCGGTTCTGTGTCGGCAGAATGGCGACGTCGTCGTGCGTAACTCGCAGGCCGGACAGACCAGTGGATTCCTCAGCATCGCCGGAGGAAACTACTTCGTAGAGCAGGGTGGGGTGAGAGCGAGTCGTGAGCGTCCAGATGGTGGGAGGAACGTAACATGGTGTGTTCTGCTGCGCAGAGAGGAGGAGAGGAGGAGTAGGAGGAGAGGATTGAGAGCGATGGGAGGAGAGTAGGAGAGGGTGGAGATTAGAGCGGAGGAGGAGCGGCGAGAGAGAGGAGATGGCGGCTTATTAGCTGCGCTTGCCTGACTACGCATATTTTAGGTTATTCTGTGTTTTGCGTTGGTAGTTTTCAGCTTCGCTGGAAATGTGAAGAGAGCTGGAGGAGGAGGTGGGACTGGAGGGAGGGGAGGAAAGGAGTCCCTGTGAAGGGTGTGTTTTGTTTCTGTTAGTATTCCTGTTGTTTAGGTCTCCTTACCACTCCTGCGCGCGCCACGTGACGCGGGTGGCCGGCCTCGGGAAAGCAAAGGGGACTTACGACAGGATCCTATCGCAACAGCATAGGAGTGTGTGTGTGGTGGTGTGTGTGTGTGTGTGTGTGTGTATATAAGACGAAGTGTCCTTGTGTCTTCAAGGACCGTGTCGTCGGTGGTATTTCTAGAGCTGAAGGGTGGCCAACCCTAGGTCCTCGAGAGCCCCTGTCTGCATGTTTTATTGTTTCCTGCTCAGCCACCCTGATTCAAATGAATGGTCATTAGCAGTTTCCACAGAGCTTGATAACGACCCATTCATTTGAATCAGGTGTGCTGGAGCAGGGAAACATCTAAAACATGCAGATAGGCTCTCGAGACCAGGTTGGCCAACCTGTTCTAGAGTGTATCACTCTGTAGCCTGTTCCTGTCAGTGTTCTGTCTTAGGACCAATCAGTGAGGGCCAACCTCAGCCAATCACCAATCAGCTGTCTCGCTTGGCGGTTCTCTAGAATCTGGACACGATCATTACCATGGAACCCCCGCCGGAGGTTGCTAACCTGAGGCTCCCGCTGACCCCCTGTGACCCTCACGTTAACACGGATACCAGGAAGCCCAACGGCGACTCACTTCCTGTGAGGGCGGGGCAACCCGGCGTTGCCATGGAAGCATCGAAGAGGAAGACCAGATCCCTGCGTTAGCCCGCTCCCTGAAGGCAGGAGAACTCCTGTCTCCCAACACACCACTGCTTTCCACAAGTCCCCACAACACACACACCACTGCTGTTAGCCCCAAAAACACACACACACTCTGCCACGACCCCCAAACAACACACACACTGCGTTAGCCCCAAAAACACACACCACACTGCCACAAGCCACAAAACCACACACACAACTGCTGTTAGCCCCAAAACACACACACACTCTGTGAAAGCCCCAAAACCACAACACACTCTGGCCACAAGCCCCACAACACACACACACACTGCTGTTAGCCCCCACACACACACACACACTGCTGTTAGCCCCACAACCCACACACACACTGCGGACAAGCCCCAAAACACACACACACTCTGCCACAAGACCCACAACAACACACCAGCACTGCTGTTAGCCCCAAAACACACACACACACACTGCTGTAGCCCCCACAACACACACACACTCTGCCACAAGCCCCACAACACACACACACACTGCTGTTAGCCCCACAACACACACACACACTGCTGTTAGCCCCACACACACACACACTCTGGGACAAGCCCCAAAATACACACACACACACTGCGTTAGCAAAACACACAAACACTCTGGGACAAGCCCCAAAACACACCACACACTCTGCCACAAGCCCCACAACACACACAACACTGCTGTAGCAAAACACACACACACACTGCTGTTAGCCCCAAACACACACACACACTGCCACAAGCCCCAAAACACACACACACAACTGCCACAGCCCAACACACACACCACACTGCTGTTAGCCCCAAAACACACACCCACTCCTCCAGCCCCAAGTGCAGGACCACCGTGGCCGTCACAATAAGAGGACTGAGACCGCATCCCAGACTACCCCTTCTGCAACCTCCAGCCCGTCTCCACGGCAACGCGCACCCCCCGGTGACGACCACGGGATCATGTCCGCTAAACGCTTTTGGCTCAGAATCAAAGAGATGCGCCTCCACGGAGCGCACGTCTGTGGGCGGGGCTGGAGGACAGACGGCATCCCAGAGTGCCGAGGGGGAACCCCGCTGAAACACCCCGTCGCCAGGGAGACATAATGATGCCATCGCCACCGGCGGCACTGCGTTGTCAAGTGCAACGGAGGAGAGGAGCGAGAAGCGTGCGAGGAGAGGCCTCCAGGTAGATCCAGACGATCAGGGAGACCGGGACCATGACCAGCCCAGAGAGAGAGGCCCCGCCTTGGGACCAGGGGACGGAATGGGGGTGCAGGCCAGCGTGGAGGTGTGTGACAGGGAGAGCAACACCAGCCCTCTCCTCCTAGAGCAGACACACGCCTCACACACACTGGCCAATTGCTTCCCCGCACTGCACAAACCACTCTGCTCTCATTGGCCTTCCAACTGTAACTCAAGCCCTGTCCTCCGATCAGAGACGGGGACAGGAGACAATGCTTTGAGCCCACCCCTGATCTACGTTTCCTATGGGGCCAGCCCTCCTTTCCAGCACGTCTGTCAGATAGACATCGAGCTGTGCAGCCAATCAGAGGTCAGGAACCCAAACACCAATCAAGAGAGAGACTACCCGGGCCGCTACCAGGAGGCGACTCAAGATGGGAGGAGGAGGAGGAGTGCAGGAGGTGTGTGGGATGCGCAGGGGATGACGTGGGAGGTTTACGGGGCTGTGTGTATCTGGATGTCTGGGCGAGCCATCCAGTCTCACCTGCAGGGCCGCATCAGGGAGCAGGAGCTCCGTATACACACGCTGCGCCAGTCCCGGTCTCCTCCGAGACCTCGGCCGCCGCAGGAACAAAGGAGGAGGAAGAGAGGAGGAACGTGTTCCGCTGCGTGTTCCTCCCTGCTGCAGGAGAACGTCTGCGTCCGCCGTGACCCAGGACACAGACCTTCTAGAAGTCGTCACTCGCTCACTTAGAGCTCTGGAACACTGGATTTCTAGAACACACAGACGTCACTCCTTGGAGTTCTAGAACACACACTGTCACGTCTCCTTGAGTTCTAGAACACCCACTGTCACATTTGTATCTGTATTGAACTCACATGCACTGACTCCCACCATACATCAAAGCAGGAATTCTAACAACCTTTAGCAAAAGCATCGTTCTTGAATGTACAGAACTTGTATTTGTACTGGCTAGAAAACTCTTCTAGAATGTAGTACACGTCCTGTAATTGTAACACTGTTCTAGCTGTAACAGGAACACTGTTCTAGAGCTGTACAGGAAAACTGTTCTATATGGAGCTAATCAGGGCCAAATTTTTTGTTAATTTCGAAAAAAAATCTATGGTTGAAAACTAAAGCTTGACATTGAAAAGTTTTGTCGAAAACTTGAAAAAAAACCATGCTTTCAAGAAAAAATAAGTGTAGGATCAGGTTGACTAAAATTCGATTAAATTCTGTAATTATTTGAATACGTTTTAAAAAATGTTTCACTTTTTATATTTCACATAGTTCAACATTCCACACGGTTCAATTTATATGGCTCAATTATTATATTATTGAATCTGAAACATGAATGTGAAATTATGTGAAAATATAAAAGTGAAAATGAAAATGTATAACTTTTTCAAAATAATTCCAGAATTTAATCAAATTGTCAACGTATTGTACACTAGTTTTTCTTTGAATATGTACAGTGGTTACAAATACAATTTTTCGACAAAAAATATAATTTTTCAATTACAAACAACATTTTGTCCCGATTTAGCTCCATAGTTCACAGCGTAACAGGAACACCTGAGCTAGGAGAAGTAGCTTTGTATGGATGTGTTTGTATTCACATATATTTAACTGGTTTGTTGACACCTTGTAGCCTCTCACTCTCACGCTATTCACCACAACTCACACTCACCCACCCATCCACCATCCACCCATCCACCCACCCCTCCACCCATCACCCATCCATACACCATCCATCCTTTCTCCAACGCCGGGGTGAAGAGGGGAGCGCACAAGCGGCAGGCACTTTGAGTGTGGCAGGTGAGTGGTGTGCAGGTGAGTGTGTGTGCAGGTGAGGTGTGTGCATGTGAGTGGTGTGGCAGGTGAGTGTGTGTGCATCGTGAGTGTGTGTGCATGTGAGTGTGAGATGCCTACAATTACAAGCCTGCTGAAGTCTTGACGAGATGCAGTGTTAACACTCCTCCCCCCTCTCGCTCCTCCTCTCTCTCTCCCTCCTCGCTCCCCTCCCCCCTCTCTCCTCTCTCTCCTCTCTCGAGAGTGTGTTCCCCTCCAGTCGTCTGACTATGCTGTGCAGATACCGGATGTTGCAGTGTAGGCAGGCAGCAGGGCACCCCTGCTTTCTCTTCTAACTCATCTCTCTCTCTCTCTCCACTCTCGTCTCACTCTCACCCTCGTCCGCTCTGTCTCACTCTCTCTCTCTCTCTCTCAGCTCTCTCTCAACTCACCCTCCTCTCTTTCTACTCTCTCTCTCTCTCTCTCTCTAACTCTATCAGTCCTCTCTCTCTCTCTCTACTCTGTGTCTCTTTCTATCAGTCTTTGCTTCTAGAGAAGGTGAGACACACAGAACGAGATCACTTTTCTTCCCTCCCCTTTTCTCGCAGCATGTGTAGAGCTGAGCCGGGAAAAACATGTCCTACTTTTGTATTAAGGTAGATGTTCAATTCGCTGCTCTCTCTCCGCTCCTCGTCCTCCCCTCCCCTCCCCTCCCCTCCCTCCTCCCTCCTCTCTCCGCCCCTCTCGCCCTCTCTCTCTCTCTCTCCTATCTCTCTCTCATGTCCACCCTCTCATCGCCTCCTCTCTCTTCATTTCTCATCATTCCTGCTGTTTTTTGTTTTTGATAATTAAAAACAGTAAGTCACTTCATTCACGTCCTCTCATGCTGATGTTTTGTATGTTCAGAAACCCAGACGCACGCACACACCCCCCGTGGCACACACACACCACACACTGGCACACACACACACCCGCACCCGGGCGCAGCCACACGCAGGCGCACCCGTGCACACAGCAGTTCATTCCACACTTATGTTGCCCCTATCGTTCAGATGGTTACGGTCTGATTTAGATAGAGTGTAGAGAGATAGAGATAGTAGAGAGAAGATAGAATATACTATCTATATATATATCGCTATACGACTATCCTAGATAGAATTTTCTCCCCGAGCTACTCATCTACTCTATAGCCTAGATTTACTACCCATCCTCTCTATCTATAGCTCCTCTCGACTCTCTTTTACCGACAGCATATATATATAATATAGATAGAGATTATCTAGTGTTTATCCACTTCATTCTAGCAGATATAGAGATATATCTTATAGATCTATATATATCTTATTTTGTGACACGGATATATAGCTATCGATATATAGAGATTTAGAACACATATACATAGAGAGAGAGAGAGAAGTAATCTTTAGAACCAAACCGATATATATATATATAGAGCTATATAGTGAGGATGTATGGTTCTACACATAGATATAATAGATTGATTGGATAGAGATAGAAATAGATATAGTTACTGGATTAATGGGTATTCCTCCAGTACCACACCCACACCCCGCGCCTTCTATTGGCTGGGGACTTCTACTATACTAGTCCTAAAAAAGCTTCTAACTACGACTGCTGACCGTTTCCTGGATGTCTTATTTTGCCGTCAACGAAGTTTAAATATACCCAGCCCAGTTTCACGAGATTTCTATCTCTTAAGTGGCGCGATTGTATCCGGTCTGTCAGCAGCTGGTTCTGAGATCTGACAGCTGGTTCTGAGATCTGACAAGCTGGTCCTGAGATCTAGGACAAGCTGGTTCTGAGATCTGACAAGCTGCTTCTGAGATCTGACAGCTGATTCTGAGATCTGACAAGCTGGTCCGTGAGATCTGACAAGCTGGTCCTAGATCTGACCAGCTGGTTCTGAGATCTGACAAGCTGATTCTGAGATCTGACAAGCTGGTTCTGAGATCTGACAAGCTGGTTCTGAGATCTGGACAAGCTCTATCTATCCCACGAAGCCAGAAAACACGGACGTTTAAGCTGTGGTACTGAGGTAGCTGAAACGGAATGTGTCAGATAACCGTCAAAGGTTTCAAACTGACTACTACTCCGTGTTGTGATGGAATGAACCCGCAACAAGTATTAAAATAGTTCAGAGTGCATGGTTTCATTCATCCCACGCATACCTTCTGGTGGAAACAGCCACTTGGTCTAGTTATGACGTTTTGTGTATTTCCATACTCCGGTATGTGTTATACATATGCTCTGTGCTGTGTGTGGTCAAGTGTGTGGTGTCATGTGTGCGCTCCGCTGTTGTACGGCTGTTGTGTGTGTGTGCTTGTGTCGCTGTCGTGTGTGTGTGCTGTGTGTGTGTGCGTGTGATTGTGTGTGTGTTGTGTGTGTGCGTTCTGTGCGTGTGTGTGAAACGAGCAGGTGTAAACGAAGCAACGCGAGGCGCGTACAGTCAGCGGGCGGGTAAAGCAGTAAGCAGGGAAGCAGCGGAATCAAGACGAATACCCGGGGATCTGATCGAGACATCGAGGGTGAGAGTTTCGCGGTAACGTAGAGTACGCGCTGTCGCTGCGCGGTCGAGCAGGTACGCGAGCGCGTACGCGAGACGCTGCGAGCTCGGCGCGGCTGCGCGTACGCGAGCCCGCCGCTAGTCGCGCAGGTCGCGCGGTGTCGCGCGTGCTCTCGCGGTCTCGCGCGCGTTCATCGCGTCGCGCGCTCGCGCGGTCGCGCGAGTCGCGGCGGTCTCGCCTTCTCGGGTCGCGCGCGGCCGACGCTCGCGGCGCGCGGTCGCGGCTCAGGTCTCGCGCATCGGTCTCTTCGCGCGTCTCGCGCGCGGTCGCGGTCGCGCGGTCGTCGCCGTACTCGCGGTCGGCGTGGGTCGCGCGGTCTCGCGCTTTCGCGCGTTCCGCGCGGTCGCGCGCGGTCGCGCGCGCGGTTCGCGCGCGGTCGCGCGGTCGCGCGCTCGCTCGTCATGTCGAGCGGTCGCGCGGTCCGCTGTCGCGCTGTCGCGCGGTCTCGGTCGCGCGGCTCGCGCGGTCTCGCGCGCGGTCGAGTCGCGCGGTCGCTTGCGCGCGGTCCGCGCGGTCGCTGCGGTCGCGCGGTCGCGCGGTCGCTCGCGTGCGCAGGTCGCGCTCGTCGCGCGGTCTCGCGCCGCGGTCGCGCGGTCGCGCGGTCTCGCGGTCGCGCGGTCGCACGGTCCACGCGGTCGCGCGCGCGTCGCTGCGGTCGCGCGGTCTCGCGGACAATTCGCCTAGTCTCTTCCCTGCTTCTCTCCGCTTGACCCAGAGCACTTTCGCTCTTCTTTCTTCTCCTCTCAGTTCCTCTCGGTCGCCTCTTTCGCGCCTTTCCGTCGCTTTCCGCCTCGGGTCGCGCTGTCCCGCGGCTACGATCCTCTTTCGCGACGGATCGCTCGCTCGTCACGCGGTCGCGCTGCCGCTGGTCTCGCGCGTCGCACGCGGTCGCGCTGCTCTCGTGTCGCGCGCGTCGCTCTGTCGCGCGGTTGGCCGCGTCCCGCGGTGTCCCGTTCGCCGGTCTCAGCTCGGTCGCGTCGGTCGCCGCGGTCGCGGGTCGCGCGAGACGCCGCGGCGCGCGGTCGCGCGGTCGCGCCGTTCGAGCGCGGTCCGCGCGCGTCTAGCAGAGGTACAGCGACGCGCGGTCGCGCGGGTCTACGCGACCGCTGACTCTTTATATCTCCTCCCGTCTCTATCACAGGCTTCTCCTTTCCCCTCTCTCTCTCTCTCTGCTCGTCCCTTCTCTCTCCTTTCCTTCATCATTTTCCTTTAACTCTCCAAACCTTTCCTACTCCTCTGTCAGGTGTGTGTGTGTGTGTGTGTGTGTGTGTGTGTGTGTGCGTGTGTGTGAGAGAGAGTCTGTGTGTGAGTGAGAGTGTAGAAAGTATGTGTGTGTTTTGGATTAAAAACAAATGTTCTTTCTCCAGGAGGACAAGTGAACCTATAGACAAGACTCCCAGACACCCTCCTTCCTCACCCTCACCCTCCTCCTCCTCACCCTCCCTCCTCCTCACCCTAACCCTCCCTCCTCACCCAGTGATGTCATCGACCGTGCTGGTCCACCTGGGCAGGTGTCGTACATGCCCTCCTGTCTGCCCGCTACTCTCCGAGGCCAACGCCATGGCAACAGCCTCCTCGTTGCCATGGCGCTGCGGTGTGCCACGGCGACCGTGCGGTCCTGCAGCAGCATCAGGTACGACCCCCGACGGCAGCGGTCGCCCGGCAACCTGGGACTCATTCGGTATCTGGGACAACCGGATAGACGAGCCCATCCTGCTGCCATCCAGCATCCGCTACGGCAAGCCCATCCCTCAGGGTACACACACACACCATACACACACCATACACACACACCATACACACACCAGACACACACACCGGACACACACCATACACACACACCGTACACACACCAGACACACACACCAGACACACACCAGACACACACCAGACACACACCAGACACACACACCAGACACACACCAGACACACACACCAGACACACACACCGGACACACACCAGACACACACACCAGACACACACACCAGACACACACACCAGACACACACACCATACACACACCAGACACACACCACCACAACCAGCACACACCAGACACACACCAGACACACACCATACCACACACCAGACACACACCAGACACACAGACACACCAGACACACACCAGACACACACCAGACAACACACACCCAGACACACACCAGACACACACACACACACCAGACACACACACACCATACACACACAGCAGACACACACACCATGACACACACCATACACACACCATACACACACCATACACACACCATACACACACCATACACACACACCCAACACCACACACACCATACACACACACACACCATACACACACCATACACACACACACACACCATACACACACACACCCATACACACACCATACACACACACACACACCATACACACACACACCCATACACACACACACACCATACACACACCATACACACACACACACCATACACACTAGTTACACCCATCCTCATGTAGAGAAGTAGAGAGGGAGTAGAGATGATTGTGTGTGTGTATGGTGTGTGTGTGTGTGTGTGCAGGTGTCTCTCTCCAGGGTGGGAACGGCGTCGGTGCTCGGCCAGAGGAAGCAGAACGAGGACCGACTCCTGATGGGTCGTCTCCATGACAACGTGCTGTACTTCGCCGTGTTCGACGGCCATGGAGGTCACCAAGCCGCCGAGTACTGTCACACACACCTGGAGACAGTCCTCAGGTACACACACACCTGGAGACAGTCCTCAGGTACACACACACACCTGGAGACAGTCCTCAGGTACACACACACACACACCTGGAGACAGTCCTCAGGTACACACACACACCTGGAGACAGTCCTCAGGTACACACACACCTGGAGACAGTCCTCAGGTACACACACACCTGGAGACAGTCCTCAGGTACACACACACCTGGAGACAGTCCTCAGGTACACACACACACCTGGAGACAGTCCTCAGGTACACACACACACCTGGAGACAATCCTCAGGTACACACACACCTGGAGACAGTCCTCAGGTACACACACACCTGGAGACAGTCCTCAGGTACACACACACCTGGAGACAGTCCTCAGGTACACACACACCTGGAGACAGTCCTCAGGTACACACACACACCTGGAGACAGTCCTCAGGTACACACACACACCTGGAGACAGTCCTCAGGTACACACACACCTGGAGACAGTCCTCAGGTACACACACACCTGGAGACAGTCCTCAGGTACACACACACCTGGAGACAGTCCTCAGGTACACACACACCTGGTGTCTCAGCTCTCACACCTACTGAGACATACATCCGAACAAACACACACCAAGATAACATGTGTGGTGTGTGTGCAGAGATCGTCTGAAGGAAGAGGATGACTTGGAGAAAGTTTTGATCCAAACGTTTCTGGAGCTGGACAAGGCTCTGCACACGCACCTCAGTTACTATGGCAACGGTGTGGAGACACACACACACACACACACACACACACACACTCACATTATTCTTTAAAACAAGTTTGACAACCCAACCTGTTGTCTTCTTCAGCATCATCCTGACTGCGGGTACCACGGCTACGGTTGCCGTGCTGCGTGACGGTGTGGAGCTGGTCGTGGGGAGTGTTGGAGACAGCCGAGCGCTGCTCTGCAGGAAGGGGGAGGCCCTCAAGCTCACACACGACCACACTCCCGACAGGAAGGACGAGAAGGAGAGGTACATACACACACATGCACACACAGTTACACACCACACACACACAGTTACACACACACACACACACAGTTACACACCA
>CAEFZP010001452.1:0-10000 GCA_903064625.1 Mallotus villosus | reverse complement strand
TGTGTGTGAGAGAGAGAGAGAGAGACGAGAGAGAGAGCGAGAGACGAGTGTGTGTGTGAGAGAGAGCGAGAGAGAGAGAGAGAGTGTGTGTTTTCAGATGTTGCCAAAATCAGTTCCTGAACACAAATTCCTTAATCCACAATAGAGAGGGGAATGTCAAGGTTAAGGGGGGAAGGAGGAGATGGTGAGGATGAGAGAGTGAGGATGGAGGATGGGGTGGAGGGTGAGGGGGGGGGGTGAGGGTGAGGGTAGAGGGTGAGGGTGGGGTGCAGGATGGGGTGGAGGGTGGGGTGGGGGGTGGGGGGTGAGGGTGGGGTGCAGGATGGGGTGGAGGGTGAGAGTGGGGGGGTGAGGGTGAGGTGGAGGGTGAGGGTGGGGTGCAGGATGGGGTGGAGGATGATGGTGGAGGGTGGAGGTGGAGGGTGGAGGGTGAGGGTGGGGTGGAGGGTGAGGGTGGAGTGCAGGATGGGGTGGAGGTGGAGGGTGGAGGTGGAGGGTGGAGGGTGAGAGTGGGGTGCAGGATGGGGTGGAGGATGATGGTGGAGGTGGAGGGTGGAGGGTGAGGGTGGGGTGGAGGGTGAGGGTGGAGTGCAGGATGGGGTGGAGGGTGGAGGGTGAGAGTGCAGGATGGGGTGGAGGGTGGAGGGTGGAGGTGGAGGGTGGAGGTGGAGGGTGGACGGGTGGAGGGTGGAGGTGGAGGGTGGAGGTGGAGGGTGGAGGGTGAGAGTGGAGGGGAGGGGCAAGACTAGTTCAGAACTCAGAATAGAACCCTGTAATAAGAGTAGGGCTACCATGACAGCTGTGTGTGCGTCAGTGTGTGTGTGTGTGCGTCAGTGTGTGTGTGTGTGTGCGTCAGTGTGTGTGCGTGCGTCAGTGTGTGTGTGTGTGTGCGTCAGTGTGTGTGTGTGCGTCAGTGTGTGTGTGCGTCGTGTGTGTGTGTGTGTGCGTCAGTGTGTGTGTGTGCGTCAGTGTGTGTGTGTGTGCGTCAGTGTGTGTGTGCGTCAGTGTGTGTGTGCGTCAGTGGGTAGAGACGTGTAAGTTTGTGCGTCAGTGTGTGTGTGAGTGAGTGTGAGTGTGGAGAATAGGACTTGATTCTGTCTGTTATTGATGCATACTGTGTTGTTCCTCTTCAGTGAGTGACTGATTGAGATGTTAACGTAAGTTAACACAGCTGGTAGCTGAGATGTACAGTAGTTACTCTATAAGTTAACACAGCTGGTAGCTGAGATGTACAGTAGTTACTCTATAAGTTAACACAGCTGGTAGCTGAGATGTACAGTAGTTACTCTATAAGTTAACACAGCTGGTAGCTGAGATGTACAGTAGTTACTCTATAAGTTAACACAGCTGGTAGCTGAGATGTACAGTAGTTACTCGGCGCTGTGTCTGGTCAACACAGACCGTTCCTTCACCACTGAAACACTGATAGAACTGTGCACTTGTGTCTTCTTCTTCTGTGTTTCTGTGTGCTAAATGCTTCCTCTGACGTCTGTCTTCACTCTTATAAAGGTCTTTCTAAGGTCAGCTGCAAAACAAACAAACCACTTCTCAACCGTCATACATGTGTACTCTCGTGTACTCTCTTCTCTCTCTCTCTCTCTCCTCTCTCTCCTCTCCTCCTCTCTCTCTTACTCTATCTCTCTCCTCCCCGATATCAACTCTCTCTCTCGTCTTCGTTCTCTCTACACCCCCCCTCCGTCTCTCCTCTCGCTCTCTCCTCTCTACCTACTCCGCTCCTCCGTCTCTCTCTCTCCTCGTCTTGGTCTTCTCTCTTCTCCTCTCCTCCCTCCTGCTCCCTCTCCTCTCTCTTCGTCTCTCTTGACTCTGGCTCCTCGTCATCTCTCTGCGGTCTCATCCTCTCTCTCGTCTTCGTCTCGATCTCTCTCTCTCTCTCTCACCTCTCTCTCATCTCTCTCGCGGTCGTCCGTTCGTCTCTACTATCTCTTCTCGATCCACTCCTCCTCACCGCATCTCTCTTCAGAATCTCCTCTCTCTCCTCTCCTTCCACCCCCTCTTCCTCCCTCCCCTTCCCTCTCTGTGTCTCCAGCTCTGTTAATTAGATCTCGCAGCGCGCCCTCTAGCGTCGGCTCCTGCACATGACCGCCATCCCAGAACCCCCGTCTGCGGTTATCGATCAATCAGCGGGGGTCCACTTGATACGCAGGCGCACACCGCACCAGCATGTTCCGTATGCCCACTGTACTCACTATCTGTAGTCAGGGGGACACCACGGGAAGGGGCGTGGGTTAATCAGTAAGTAACATGAGTAATACGTACACACACTTATGATAACGCAGATTGTCTGTTGCGGCGCTGTGGTCATAATGAGCAGGTGTTTGAGTGTTCTTAGACAGAACCATCAGTCTCGTGCAGGACGGTCCACGTGCTGCCGGTCATAAACACGCACTCTGCCCTCCTCCCTACTTCCCGTCTTATCCAACACAGCTCGCGCTGATAACGTTACACCAGCGACCCAACTGACAGAAGAGACGCGCTCGCGGACATCTGCCCGATCTTGTCTGGCCCCGCTGTGGAACGGGTGTTTTCGTTTTAAATACCCGGTCACTACTCACCGACAGCACCAGGTCAGTGATGATTTCGATGCACCGAAAACTAACGGAGTTATTTTAGCAGCGCGCACGCGTTCGCTGAGTGATTTGTATGACAACAGATTCTACAAGTCATGAGTTTCCCCCGGAATGATAATGACATAATTAGGTCTACTAACACAAATGTGTTCCCTGGGACTTGCAGGGACATACTTTGTGATACAGTTTGAGTAATTGTAGAAACTTCTGTAATATAATTTGTAATACAGACCGTTACTGACTGACCACTCTGTTAAAACTCCACACATCTAAACCTCTATATTCTGCTTAGTCTACTATGCAATAATTGTCTGTCACTTTGTTACATGATGTGGTATTGACAGTTCAGCATCACGGTGATTAAAAACTTTAAATAACGCTTTAAGAGATCCAAAGTTCGAGCTCGTATTCGCACGTGATCATGGTAGCAAGAAAGTAAAGTTCATTACCGCTCCTAGCCCCGCCCACGCGTGACGCTCTGCTCCGACCCGCAGCTGAAACGTCTCAAGCGGCCATCCAGGCGATGAGCGCGCCCAGGGGTCACGGGGCTGGATCCACAGTCAGCTTCCAAACATCCACTACAGGTCCGGCAGAGCAGCGGCTGCCTCTGGAAGAGGAAGAGCACCCAGAAGGAATCCTCATAGACCTCAAGTAAGAGCTGTGATTGGGCGAGGAGGATGAGGAAGTGACGAGACAGTAGGAGGAAAAGGAGGTGCATGGACGGTAGTAGATAGGGGAGAAGGAGGTTTGCAGAGAGGGAGAGATGAGGAGGGGAAGAGGGTGCAGCAGTAGAGGAGGAGAGAGAGGATTGAAGAGGAGAGTCGCAGGAGGTATGACGGAAGACGAGGAGAGGAGGGGCAGGAGATAGAGATGAGGATGAGCGAGAGGTCAGCAGAGAGAGAGGAGGGTGGGAGCGGCGAGGAGGAGAGAGAGAGCCAGGGTTGGGAGGAGAGAGGAGGAGGAGAGAGAGAGAGAGGAGAAGAGAGTGGGAGAAGAGAGGAGGACGAGAGAGGAGGTGCAGAGAGCGAAGGAGAGAGAGAGAAGCTGGGAGAGTGCGAGAGCGAGAGGAGAGCGGCGATGGAGGGAGTAGAGGAGGGTAGGAGAGAGGAGGGCAGGGTTGGGCAGAGAGAAGGCGGAGCAGATCGGAAGGCTGGGAGTAGGACGAGGAGGAGCAGAGAGAGGAGAGGAGAGCCTGGAGAGAGAGGACAGGACAGCGGAGAGCGAGGAGGCTGGGAGGAGGGAGGGAGTAGAGGAGTGCAGGTTTGAGGACGGAGGTCGCCAGCTCTACGTGCCGAAGCCGAAGGACACCTAGAGATGATGAAGATGAAGAACCACCATACAGACACACACACACACACACACACACACACACACATCGACGCACACACAGCTACACACAACAGCACGCACACACAGCACACACCACATCGCACACACAAACAGCACCCACACACACATCACACTCCACACACACACCACGCACACACACACAACACACACACACAATCACACACACACACACACATAACATACGACACACACACACACACACCCACACACACACACACTCACACACACACACACACACTCACGACCACACACACACACACACACTCACCCACACAGCCACACACCCACACTCACACACACTCACAGCACACACACACACACACACGCACACACACACACATCTCACAATTATGCACCCTGAACATACACAATATCCCTCAAATTATTGTTTTGAATGAGAGAGGAACTGTCTGTTCAGGGGCAGCAGGAGGAGGAGGACACTCACACACACACTCACACAACACACTCACCACACACACGGCACCCACACTCACCACACACCTCAGCACACACCACACACACACACACACACTCTCACACACACACTCACGAGCTCTCACACTCACACTCGCACACTCTCACACACACACACTCTCACCCACACTCACCACACACACATGCACACCTATACAGAAACACTGTAAACCTTGCCAAGTGAGACAATGACATCCAACATTCATTAACAGTCCTTGTGAGAAAAATGTGTGTAAACAGACATATGCTTGTGTAAGCTTTCTGATGTCAAGGTGCAGACTGAGCATGTGCAGAAGGTACCATCAGTGACCTCTAACCTCATAAACTAATTAAACAGCTTGAGTGTGTGGTGTGTGTGTGGTGTGTGTGTGTGTGTGTGTGTGTGGTGTGATGATCCTCTGTGTGTCTGCTGTTGAGGATTGGTGTGTGTATGATTACAGGATGTGTGTGAAGGGTGAACTCCCTGTTTTATAGTGTGTGTGGTGTGTGTGAATGTGTGTGTGTGTCTGTGTGTTGGTGAGTGTGTGTGTGTCCTTGGTACATGAGTGTCATGGTGGATTCAGTTCCCTCTACGTGTGTGCTGTGTCATATTTCACAAGACTGCCTCGTCATGTAGTCACACACGGACCCTGAACTCTAAAACTGTTAGTCATGTGTTTTTTGTGTGTCTGTATGCATGCACGTGTGTGTGTGGTGCACGCGTGTGTGTGGTGTGTGTGTTGTGTGTGGTGTGTGTGTGGGTGTGTGGTGGTGGTGTGTGTGTGTGGTGTGTTGTTGGGTGTGTGGTGTGTGTGTGTGTGTGTGTGTGGTGGTGTGATGTGGTGTGTGGTGGTGTGTGTGGTGGTGTGTGTGTGTGTTGTGTGTGTGTGTTGGTGTGTGTGGTGTGTGTGTGTTTGTGTGTGTGGTGTGTGGTGTGTGTTCGTGTGTGGTCGTGTGCGTGTGTGGTGCGTTGTGTGTGTGTGTGTGTTGTGCTATGTGTGTGTGTGTGTGGTGTGTGTGTGTGTGCTGTGTGTCGGTGTGTTGTGTGTGTGTGCGTTTGTGTTAGTGTGTGGTGTGTGTGTGTGTGGTTGTGTGTGTTTGGTGTGTGTTGTGTGTGTGTGTGGTGTGTGGTTGTGTGTTGCTGTCGTGTGTTGTGTGTGTGTGTGTGGTGTGTGGTGTGTGTGGTGTGTGTGTGTGTGGTGTGTGTGTGTGTGCTGTGTGGTGTGTGTGTGTGTGTGTGTGTGTGTGTGTGTGTGGTGCCTGTGTGTGTGTGGTGGTGTTGTGCTGCTGTGTGTGTTTTGGTGTGTGTGTGTGTGTGTGTGTGATGTGTGGTGTGTCTGTGTTGGTGTGTGTGTGTATGTGTGTGTGTGTGTGTGTGCTGTGGTGTGTGTGTGTGTTTGTGTTGTGTGTTGTGTGTTTCTTAGTGGTATCATGAAGCCAGGCCTCAACGCCATCCTGGGCGCCACAGAAGTGGAAAAGTCATCGTGAGTACCCCCTTCATGTTCATGTTCATGTTGTGGTCATGGTAACAGATGGCCAAGTACACACAACCTTCACTCAAGTAGAAGTACAGATACTCATGTTTAAAAAGACCGGTTAAAGTTGAAGTACTGTACCCTTTTATATTAAAAACGTTTTTTAGAGAAAAAAAATTCTACCTGTTTTGTGTTGCGATGTGTTGTGATGGTGTTGTGATGGTGTTGTGACGGTGTGTGATGGTGTTGTGACGGTGTGTATGGTGTGTGACGGTGTTGTGATGGTGTTTTGGGTGGTGTGTTATGGTGTTGTGATGGTGTGGTGATGGTTGTTGTGATGGTGTTTGTCAGTGTGTGATGTGTTGTCATGTGTGATCATGGTGTGGTGATGCGTTGTCATGGTGTGTCATGGTGTTGTGATGGTGTGGTGATGGTGTTGTGATGGTGGTTGTGCAGGGGTGTTATGGTGTTGTCATGGGTGTGATCATGGTTTGGTGGATGGTGTTGTCATGGTGTGTGTGTGTCATGGTGTTGTGATGGTGTTGTCATGGTGTGTGTCATGGTGTGTCATGGTGTTTGTCGTGTTGTCAGGTTCCTGGATGTGCTGGCAGCACGTAAGGACCCGGCTGGTCTGTCTGGGGAGGTGCTGATAGACGGAGCTCCTCAACCACCCAACTTCAAGTGTCTCTCTGGATACGTTGTGCAGGTGACACACCACACTCCACTACACACCCCTAAACACACACACCACTACACACACACACACACACTTACTCCAGGATGACTTGGTGATGGGGACTCTGACGGTGAGAGAGAACTTTGCGTTCTCGGCGGCGCTGCGCCTGCCCTCCTCCGTGTCCCAGCAGGAGAAGCAGGACAAGGTGTCCAGCCTCATCCTGCAGCTTGGCTCGCCAATCAACAGGGTGGCCGACGCACGGTACGCTGGCGCCTAACGTGTGTGTGTGGAATAGCGTACCTGTGGTGTGTTGCCTACGACCCGTGTTGTTACGTACATCTGTGTTGATTTGTGTAACGTGTGTGGTGCGTAATGCATGTGGTGTTACTACATGTGTGTCCAGGTGGGGACCCAGATGATCAGGGGATCTCAGGGGGGGAGAGTAAGAGGACCAACATCGGTATGGACTGATCATGACCGTCCGTGCTGTTCCTCTTGACGAGCCCACCACCCGAGCCCTGGACGCCAGCACCGCCACTCTGTCCTGCTGCTGCTAAGAGGTGGGGGATGTAGTCCTTCAGGGCGGAGTCGACCATGTTTGTAGTACGCTAGCTCAATGTCGTCAGCGGCTCTGTCATCATTGTGGCTTTCCCCCTCTTCTCCTCCTCCATCCCTTCCTCCTCCTTCCGCCTCCGTTCCTCCTCCTGCCATCCCTCCTCCTCTGTCCTCCTCCACCCCCTCCTCCATCCCTCCTCATTTAGCATCCTTTCTTCTCCTCCTTCCTCGCCTACAATCCCTCCTCTCCTCCTCTCCATCCATCCAGTCTCCTCCATCCCTCTCCCGCCCTTTCCTCCACTCCATTTCTCCTCAGCCTCCTCCCTAACTCTCTCCTCCTCCCTCCTCCCTCCCTCCCCCCTCCAGGATGGCTAACCACGGCGCGCACCATCATCCTGTCCATCCACCAGCCTCGCTACTCCATCTACACGGCTGTTTGACAATCTGACTCTGCTGGTCAGCGGGAAGCAGGTGTACCACGGCCCCGCGCAGAGCGCCCTGACGTACATTCTCTGACATCGTGTACGCTAGCTAGGTTACACAAGGCTAGGCTATACTAGGCTAGGTTACACAAAGGCTAGGCTATACTAGGCTAGGTTACACAGGCTAGCTATACAAGGCTAGTTACACAAGCTAGGCTAATACTAGCTAGGTACAGAAGGCTAGGCTATACTAGCTAGGTTCACAAGGCTAGGCTATATTAGGCTAGGTTACACAAGGCTAGGCTATACTAGGCTAGGTTTTACACAAGGCTAGGCTATACAAGCTAGGTACACAAGGCTAGGCTATACTAGCTTAGTTACACAAGGTCTAGGCTATATTAGGGCTAGTTCACCAGGCTAGGCTATACAAGGCTAGGTTACACAGGCTAGGCTATACTAGGCTAGGTTACAGAAGGCTAGCTATACTAGGCTAGGTGACACAAGCTAGGCTATACTAGGCTAGGTTACACAAGGCTAGGCTATACTAGCTAGGTTACAATAGGTTTGCTCTGTCGTCTATGCAATGCTCTGTTGTGCAATCCTGTGCATAGTATTTCCAATCTGTAATAGTTTATCTGCTTTGAGCTAACATCCCTGACTGTGTCGTGCCTACATTTCCCAGGGTACATCTGTGAGCCCCCATAACAACCCAGCAGACTTCTTCCTGGATGTGATCAACGGGGATTCTACTTCCCTGGCGCTGAACAGCGGCAAGGACGCAGATGTGAGCTGGGATTGGTCCAGGAGGAGGAAGTGGGGGTGGGTTCTGTCATGTCATCCAATAGGAACTCTTAACTGTATATTAACTAATTTCTACCTCCCTTCCCCTCCTCCCCTCTCCAGAGGTGGACTCAGAGCAGGTGACCAGCTCCAGACAGAGTATCGAGGACCTCCTGGTGCAGAGAGTACCGAGCTGCCAGTACTACCGTGAGACCAAGGCCCAGCTGGAGAGCATCGTCCTGGGAAGCAGACCTCCACCAAGACCCCCTCCCGACCATCACATACCAACACCTCCTCCTCACACAAGTTCAAATGGGTCCTCAAGAGAACCTTCCAGAACCTCATGCTGAAACCACAGACCTCTTTCGCACAGGTGTGTGTGTGTGAGAATAGGACTTGATTCTGTCTGTTATTGATGCATACTGTGTTGTTCCTCTTTGGTCATTTCATCCAAACACACATGCTAACCCCTTTGGTCATGTGTGTGTGTGTGTGTTTGTGTGTGTGTGTGTGTGTGTGTGTGTGTGTGTGTTGGTGTGTGTCATGATCGGGGTGACGGTGTTTCCTCGCTCGATTGTTGGCGCCATCTTCTTCGGCGTTTCAGACGACCAAAGTGGGATACAGAACAGTATTCAACCTCTTCGATCAACTTATAGTACAGAGTGATCTAACAGAACAGGTATCAAACCTCTTCGATCAACTTTATTAGACAGAGTTGATCTAACTGAACAGGTTTCAACCTCTTCGAGTCACTTTATTAGTACAGAGTTGATCTAAACAGAACAGGTATTCAAACCTCTTCGATCAACTTATTAGTACAGAGATTGATCTAACAAACAGGTATTTGTTTGTTTGTTGTATTTGGATCCCCATTAGCTTCAGCATAAGATGAAAGCTATTCTTCCTGAGGTCTACAATCTATCATATGACAATACAATTACGACATCACCGTCACACCATACACACAAGGACATTATTAGATACAAATCATATTCAGTGTTTCCCTAGGTTTACAGCAATTTTATAAAGAATAATTGAATGGTGGGGAGGCACTGTTATCACAATGTTATTATATTGTTGATACATTGTTACACCCAGTTTGTAAGACTTATTACACGTTATTACACGTTTATTACACGTTTTATTACACGTTTATACACGTTTATTACACGTTATTACAAGGTTATTACACGTTATACACGCTTATTACACGTTTATTACACGGTTATGACACGGTTATTACACGTATAGTTTCCTGTTATACACTGCTATTACCTGCTATGTTGTTATTATGCTGTTATTACTTTGTTACTACAAGGGGTTAGCAAGTGTGTTTCGGAAGAATACCAAAGGGGTCAGCATTGTGTTTTGTGGGATTTTCATTTAATTTTATAAAAAATTATTGAATTGGTGGGGGGGCATGTTATCACAATGTTATTATATTGTTGATACACTGTTACACAGTTGTAAGACTTATTACACATATATTGTACCTGTTATTACACGTTATTACACATATATTTTACCTGTATTACATATTTATTACACGTTTTTTACACATTATTACACATTTAGTTTACCTATGTTATTACACTGCTATTACACTGCTATTACACTGCTATTGTTATGATGTTGTTATTATGTTGTTATTACAAAGGGGTTAGCAAGTGTGTTTTGGAAAATGGAAATGACCAAAGAAAT
>CAEFZP010001451.1:0-16127 GCA_903064625.1 Mallotus villosus | reverse complement strand
CAGGACACGACACGCCCCCAGGTAGGACACGCCCCCAGGTAGGACACGCCCCCAGGTAGGACACGCCCCAGGTAGGACACGCCCCCAGGTAGGACACGCCCCCAGGTAGGACACGCACCCAGGTAGGACACGCCCCCAGGTAGGACCGCCCAGGTGAACATGAGTGAATATGTGATGGGTATGATGTGTATATGATGCGTGTATGTGTGTGTTGCAGGTGGCTGGCATAACCTGACCTGCTGCTATTTGATGTCCTCATCTGTTCTGCTGGTGCTCTTCGGGTGATACGCAACTCCAAAGGCACTCTGATGGGTAGGTCAGGTCACATGACCCTCTAAAGGCAACTTGATTGGGTAGGTCAGGTCACATGACCCCTCTAAAGGCACTCTGATGGGTAGGTCAGGTCACATGACCCCTCTAAAGGCACTTGATTGGGTAGGTCAGGTCACATGACCCCTCTAAAGGCACTCTGATTGGGTAGGTACAGGTCACATGAACCCTCTAAAGGCACTCTGATTGGGTAGGTCAGGTCACATGACCCCTCTAAAGGCACTTCATTGGGTAGGTCAGGTCACATGACCCCTCTAAAGGTCTCCACAAGTGTGACTCTTGTTGTTTTGAGGAGAGTGCAACCAACAACCAAGATACACAACACACACTCACACTCATCAAACACACACACAAATAACATGCATGTTATAAAGCCCTTTCTCCCTCCCCCTCTCCCCCTCCTCCCCTCCTCCCCCTCCTCACCCTCCTCCCCCAGGGTGTGTTGCTGGGGAGTGTTGACCCTGACGATCAGCTGGCTCTCTCTGGGGCTGGACGCTGACACTGCCGCGGTAAGGACCAGAACCAGGGGGGAGAGCCGAGGAGCACCAGGGGGAGAGAGGACCAGAGACGACCAGCTGAGAGACCAGGACCAGTGCAGACCAGGGGGAGGAGGACCAGACCAGGGGGGAGACACAGAGACAAGACCCGAGTGAGACCAGGGGTGGAGAGACCAGGGAGACCAGCGAGAGCAGAGAGGAGAGGACAGTTGTGGTCTTTGTGTGGTGTTGAGGTTGTTTGATGGTGTGTGTGATATCTTTCCTTCAGACGGCGAGCGTAGATTTCTGCATTTCCACAGATACCTATATCACCAGTAACCCAGAAGGAGGAAAATGCTGTCATCGACCAGGGGGAACGCAAGAACGAGAGGGAGAGAGGATGGAGCGGATGGGGAGAGAGAGAGGGATGGGGGGAGCGAGATGGAGGGATGAGTGGGGAGAGAGAGATAGAGGGATGGGAGGGAGACAGGAGGGGTGGGGGAGAGATGGAGGGGTGGCGGGAGAGAGATGGGAGGGATGGGGGAGAGATGGAGAGGGGAGAGAGAGGAGAGCGATGGAGGATGAGAGAGAGAGAGGGATGATGAGAGATGAGGAGGGAGGCTGGAGGGGTGCGAGAGAGATGGAGGATGGGGGAGAGATAGTGAGGGATGAGAGGGAGAGATGAGAGGATGAGAGATAGAGGGATGGGGAGAGATGGAGGGTGAGGAGAGATGGAGGGATGGGGGAGAGATGGAGATGAGAGATAGAGGGATGGGGAGAGATGGAGGGATGGGGAGAGATAGGAGGATGGGGAGAGATGGAGGGGATGGGGGAGAGATGGAGGGATGGGGGAGAGATGGAGGGGTTGAGAGATGGAGTGGGGAGAGATGGAGGAGGGGGAGAGATGGAGGATGGGGGAGAGAGAGAGAGATGGAGGGGATGAGAGATGGAGGGGTGGGGGAGAGATAGAGGGATGGGGTGAGAGATCGAGCTGCAGAGTGGAGGGATGGGCGGAGGATGGAGGAATGAGAGTTAGAGGGAGAGAGATGGAGGGATGGGGGAGAGATGGAGGATGAGAGATGGAGGGATGGGAGAGATGGAGGATGGGGGAGAGAGATGGAGGGATGGGGGAGAGATGGAGGATGAGAGAGCTGGAGGATGGGGAGAGAGAGAGGGATGAGAGATGGAGGGCCGCGAGATAGAGGGATGCAGAGAGAGATGGAGGGTGGGGGAGAGATGGAGGGTGTGAGAGATGGAGGATGGGGGAGAGATGGAGGGATGAGAGAGAGAGAGATGGCGGGATGGGGGAGAGATGAGAGGGATGGGGGAGAGACGAGATGGAGGATGGGGAGAGATAGAGGAGAGAGAAGAAGATGGAGGGATGGGGAGAGAAGAGGGAGGGGGGGAGAGATGGAGTGGTGGGGGAGAGATGGAGGGGTGGGGGAGAGATGGAGGAGGGGGGAGGATTGGAGGATGGGGGAGAGATGGAGGGGATGGGGGAGAGATGGAGGGCTGGGGAGAGATGGAGGGATGGGGAGATGATAGCGGGATGGGGGAGAGTGGAGGGATGGGGGAGAGATGGAGGGATGGGGGAGAGAGGAGAGATGGAGGGATGGAGGAGAGATGGAGGGATGGGGGGGAGAGATGGAGGGATGGGGGAGAGATGGAGGGATGGGGGGAGAGATGGAGGGATGGGAGGAGAGATGGAGGGATGGTGGAGAGATGGAGGGATGGGGGGAGAGATGGAGGGAGTGGGGGAGAGATGGAGGGATGGGGGAGAGATGGAGGGAGAGATAGAACTTGATAATGTCATCAATGTCATGTGTGAGTGTGACTGTCTGGTGGGGTTGGTTGATAGGCAGGTGGTTTAAAAAGCTTTCTATTCTCCATGGTCCCTGGTGTTGTGGTGTGTGGTGTGTGTGTGTGTGTGGAGACCTTACCTAGGTCTCTCTCTTTCATCTCTCTGCTTCACTTTAGTCCTTCTCTCTCTTCTCTCTCTCTTCTCTCTCTCCTGCTGTTCCTCTCCTGCTCTCTCTCCTCTCTCTGCTGTCTTCTCCTGCTCTCTCTCTCTCTATCCTGCTGCTGTCTCTATTCCGGTGCTATCTCTCGTACATGATGGTCTCTCTATCCTCTCTCTCTCTCTCATGCTGTCTCTCCTGCTATCATCTCTCTATCTCCTGCTGTCTATCTCTACTGCTCTCTCTCTCTCTCTCACTGCGGTATCTCTCTGCTCTCTCTCTCTCCTGCATGTGCTCTCTCTGCTCTCTCTCTCTCTACTGCTCCTCTCTATCCTGCTCTCTCTATCCTGCTCTCTCTCTCTCTCCTGCTCTCTCTCTCTATCCTGCCTCCTCTCTCTACTACTGCTCTCTCTCTTTTTTCATCTGTCAGAGTTCATATTTGTCTGTCTGACAGTCTGTCAATCATTGGCATTGCCGTGGTTTCAACCCCTTCAATAGCTGGAATCGCCATAGTTTCTTCCCCATGCACCATTTCCATGGTTCCATCTTTGTGTATATTACCAGTTCTAATATTAAATATCAACATGATACATTTACAGATATATCCTGTGTGTAAAATGTAAATATACATTTCTACTGTAACATAATCATACGTCAGTGATGTATTTGATATATTAACAGACGTGTGTGTGTGTGCGCATGTGTGTTTACAGATATCTTGCAGTACTACCTACAGTGCAGCTCTGGTCAGGTCAACCCCTTCCAGACAGGTACATGGGAGTTGTAGTTTTCATCTATCTTGTAGTTTGGCTCTCCTTTAGGTCTCTTCTGTTGTAATTGTGCGTGAGTGGTGGGTGTGTGTGTGATGTGTGTGTGCGTGTGGTGTGTGTGTGTGTGGTGTGGTGTGGTGTGTGGTGTGTGTGTGTGTGTGTGTGTGTGTGGGTGTGTGTGTGTGTGTGTGTGTGTGTGTGTGGGTGTGTGTGTGTGGTGTGTGTGTGTGTGTGTGTTGGTGTGTGTGTGTGGGTGTGTGTGAGTGTGTTGTGTGTGTGTGTATGTGTGGTGTGTGGTGTGTGTGTGTGTGGTGTGTGTGTGTATGTGTGTGTGTGTGTGTGTGTGCGTGGTGTGTGTGTGTGTGTGTGCTCCAGAGGCTGTCAGGAAGTCACAAGGCTCTGGTGGAGATGCAGGATAGGATGTGTCCGAGTTCTCAGATCAGCTACCAGAGATACCCCGGCACTAAGGTGGGGAACAGTGTGTGAAGTTAACATGGTGTGTACAAGACGTGGGTGTTACAAGGCGTATGTGTGTGTATAACGTGTGTGTGTGTGTGTACAAGGCATGTGTGTGTGTTGATATACGTGTGTGTGTGTGTGTACAAGGCGTAGTGGTGTGTTGTATAACGTGTGTGTGTGTGTTACAAGGCGTGTGTGTGTGTATACGTGTGTGTGTGTGTGTACAAGGCGTATGTGTGTGTGTATAACAGGTGTGTGTGTGTGTATAACGTGTGTGGTGTGTATAACGTGTGTGTGTGTGTATAACGTGTGTGTGTGTATAACGTGTGTGTGTGTGTGTACAAGGCGTGTGTGTGTGTGTATAAAGTGTGTGTGTGGTACAAGGCGGTGTGTGTGTGTATAACGTGTGTGTGTGGTGTATAACGTGTGTGTGTGTGTGATAACGTGTGTGTGTGTGTGTACAAGGCGTGTGTGTGGTATAACGTGTGTGTGTGTGTGTGTTATAACGTGTGTGTGTGTGTGGTATAACGTGTGTGTGCGTGTGTATAACGTGTGTGTGTGTGTGTATAAATGTGTGTGTGTGTGTACAAGGCGTGTGTGTGTGGTGTAACGTGTGTGGTGTGTGCAGGGTGTGTGTGTGTGTATAACGTGTGTGTGTGTGTGTGTGCAGGGTCATCTCCAGCAGATTCAGACGGTGTTGAACTCCACAGAGGTGGTCTCCACCAACTGACTGCTCTGCTAGACTGTCGCAGCCTTCACATGGTGAGTGTGGGTGTGTGTGTGAGAGGTGTGTGGTGTGAGAGTGTGTGTGTGAGAGTGTGTGTGTGTGTGTGTGTGTGAGAGTGTGTGTGTGTTGTGTGTGTGTGTGTGAGAGTGTGTGTGTGTGTGTGTGTGTGAGTGTGTGTGTGGAGATACTCTTTGTGTATATAAGCGCAGTGTGTGTGTGCTCCAGGGACTATGTCCAGTGTGTATAAGCAGTGTGTGTGTGTGTGTGCTCCAGGACTATGTCCAGTGTGTATAAGCAGTGTGTGGTGTGTGTGCTCCAGGACTATGTCCAGTGTGTATAAGCAGTGTGTGTGTGTGTGTGCTCCAGGACTATGTCCAGGCGCTGACAGGCGTGTGCTATGACGGGCTGGAGGGAGTGATCTACCTGGTCCTGTTCTCCTTCGTCACCGCCCTCATGTTCTCCTCCATCATCTGCAGCGTGCCACACACCTGGCCCAGCAAGAGGTACACACACACACACACACACACACACACACCTGGCCCAGCAAGAGGTACACACACACACACACACACACCTGGCCCAGCAAGAGGTACACACACACACACACCTGGCACAGCAAGAGGTACACACACACACACCTGGCCCAGCAAGAGGTACACACACACACACACACACCTGGCCCAGCAAGAGGTACACACACACACACACACACACACCTGCCCAGCAAGAGGTACACACATACACGCGCACACACACCTGGCCCAGCAAGAGGTACACACACACACACACACACCTGGCCCAGCAAGAGGTACACACACACACCTGCCCAGCAAGAGGTACACACATACACGCGCACACACACTGGCCCAGCAAGAGGTAACACACACACACACACACACCTGGCCCAGCAAGAGGTACACACACACACCTGGCCCAGCAAGAGGTACACACACACACCTGGCCCAGCAAGAGGTACACACACTCGCAGAGCTCTGTCCAGATGCTCGTTGGGACTGTTCGAATCCCCAGTGGAGCTTACATCTCCTGACCTCTGATCTACACACCACTATGACATCATCAAACACTATGACAACATCATGCATTATGACGTCATCATGCATTATGACATCATCATGCATTATGACATCATCATTAACTTCATGCATGCTATGGTTGTCTGCCTGTTTGACTGCCTGCCTGTCTGTCTGTTTGTCTGTTTATTCGCCTGCCTGCCTGCCTGCCTGCCTGTCTGCTGCCTGTCTGCCTGCCTGCCTGCCTGCCTGCCTGTCTGTCTGCCTGTCTGTCTGTCTGTCTGCCTGTCTGCCTGCCTGTCTGTCTGTCTGTCTGTCTGTCTGTCAGTCAGCCTGCCAGCCTGCCTCTGTGTTAACCAATCACCACTGTTGTTTTAGAGTCACAATGTCTTTCTTTTTGTCACTTTCTCCCTGGGGTCCCGCCCCTTCCTGTCATGATTTGCCCAAGTGTAGGAAAACCGTTCCTTAATCACAATCTGAGTCGGCAGATTTGATTCCTGAATCTGAGTCGGCAGATTCGATTCCTGAATCTGAATCTCAGACGAAAGGTCTGATGTTGATGTTGGAGTTACACTGCCCTCTGCTGGTCTGATGTGACGTCTACGGTAGAAAGAATAAACTAGTTCTCTGCATAAAGGTTTATTTATGAATTACGTTTTTCAAATAATTTATTCTAATAATTTTATTAGAAAATTATAAATACTCGTTATTTATTTAAAATCTTGTGTGACAGCTTGCGGGTTAGGGTTAGTCTGTTCTGTTATGATTTTTTTGTTTGTTTAGTTTTTTTGGCATTGCTTCTTTTTTTCTTCCTCTCCAATCAGTTTAACTTCAGTTTCCATGGTGACCTCTAAGATGCATGGTACAAGCGGATCCACTGGTTTTTGCCGTAGAAACTAGAGGGCTTTTTCTGGTTTCTGCCCAGCTGTGGAGGCAGGGAGGAGGCAGGGAGGGAGGCAGGGAGGCAGGGAGGGAGGCAGGAATGAGGCAGGGGGGAGACAGGGGGGAGACAAGGATGAGGCAGGGGGGAGGCAGGGATGAGAACCCTCTTCCAACACCTGTTTCACTCTACTGTCTCTCTTGGATCTCCTCCTTCCCTCCCCCACTCTCCCTCTCATCCATCTCTCTCTCTCACCTGCTTTCCCTCTCCCTGGCCACGCCCCTCCTCCTCTCCCTGGCCCCTCCCCTCCTCCTCTCCCTGACCCCACCCCTCCTCCTCTCCCTGGCCCCTCCCCTCCTCCTCTCCCTGGCCACGCCCCTCCTCCTCTCCCTGACCCCACCCCTCCTCCTCTCCCTGGCCACGCCCCTCCTCCTCTCCCTGACCCCACCCCTCCTCCTCTCCCTGACCCCACCCCTCCTCCTCTCCCTGGCCCACCCCTCGTCCTCTCCCTGGCCACGCCCCTCCTCTCCCTGGCCCCTCCCCTCCTTCTCTCCCTGACCCCACCCCTCGTCCTCTCCCTGACCCCACCCCTCGTCCTCTCCCTGGCCACGCCCCTCCTCTCTCTGGCCAATGAAGGATGGATGAGGAGGATGGAGAGGAGGAGTCTGGCGCTTCGCGTGGTCCCCATGACAACCTGTACCGCGTGCACATGCCCAGTCTGTACAGCTGTGGTTCGAGCTACGGCAGCGAAGCCAGCCTCCCAGCCACCGCGCACACTGTCAGCAATGCCCCCGTCACTGAGTACATGTGAGTTAGCATGCACGCTAGCAGCCTCATAGGGTTACAGGGTACATGAGTTAGCATGCATGCTAGTAGCCTCATAGGGTTACAGGGTACATGAGTTAGCATGCATGCTAGTAGCCTCATAGGGTTACAGGGTACATGAGTTAGCATGCATGCTAGTAGCCTCATAGGGTTACAGTTTATACCAGTTGGCATGCATACTTGCAGTTGGCACAAAGCCACATAGGGTCACAGGGTACATGAGTTAGCACGCATGCTAGCAGTTAGCGCAAAGCCCCATATGGTTATAGAATATGTGAGTTATCACACACGCTAGCAGTTAGCCTGCACACTAGCTGCCCCATAGGGTTGCACTGTATTTTCAGGTAAGAAATAGCAGTTAGCTATGGCAGCCAAGCCAGCCTCGCAGCCACTGCTCACGGTGTCAGCAAAGCTCCCGTTACTGAATACATGTGAGTTAGCACGCTAACAGCCCCATAGTGCTAAACTGTATTTCAGCTAGCGGCTATCAGTAACCATGCACACTAGTGGTCCTATAGAGTTACATTATACATTATTACATTACATACTAAAATGTAATTTAGTTTGTAGCAAACAGTTAGCATACAATCTCAGAATATGGCTATATTGTATGTCAGCTGCCAGTTAGCACGCATGCTAGTGGGCCTGTAGAGGGACACTGCACTGTATCTCAGTTAGCCACTAGCAGTTAGCACGCATGCTAGCAGCCCCATTGTGCTACATTGTATTTGAGGTATCCACTAGCAGTTAGCACACATGTTAGCAATAACAAATACTGTAGCTGGATATCTGGAGGGCTTATTGAGGTTACTAGACAAGCTTAAACTGATCAGTTACTGTTCTATCACAGAGGACGGTTTTTTTGGGTAAGCGTTGCCGTAGTGACGCCTTAAGTAACTCTGGTTTTGTACTCCAGGAACCAAAGTGCTAACTTTCAGACCCCGCGCTGCGAGAACACACCTCTCATTGGCAGGCAGTCCCCTCCGCCTTCTGTAAGTGCACACTTTCTAGTACACACCTCTCTGTAAGTGCCACACTTTCTAGTACACACCTCTCTGTAATTGCACACTACCTACACTGCTGTAAGGGGACATTACTAGTATGTACACTTCTGAAAAGGCACACTTCAATATTACTGTAGTAGAACCAAGGTCATTCAGACAGACACAAGGTCATCTTGGCCAGCTGGAGGTTTGGAACGCTAAACTCTGACGAGTCGGAAGGTTGCTGTGTTCTAACAAGTTTCTAGTCCCGTTCAGCTGGATGAGTCTGTCGTTTCAACCAATCAGACGTCCTTTCCTGATTCTGAGGCAAGCCCTGGTTAGTCTTGTCCTGGCTGGCTATTTCATCCCTGTGCATTGTGGGAAGTGTAGTGTCTCCCAGCGGTCTGTAGATCGTTCCTATTGGTTTAGACAGTGCCAGACTACTCCTGGTTGGCTTATGTCTGTCTACCCCTGCACCAGTAAGATGCATCTGGAGATTGCCCCTCCCCTTCCCAGTTGTTATAAGACTTCTCGCCGTTCCTTATTGGTCAATCCCACGTTGGGCGCCACTATGTGACCAAGGCGATGATTTTGAACACCCCTCCGGAAACAGGAAGTACTTCCCCCCCCCTGCTCACTCCGTCCACATAGCATCTCTGTGTGTGCGTCCTCTGGAAGCATGTGTCACCGTCTATCTGTTCCCCACCCACACACAAACCCAGCCACAATAGTTCCCCCCACATTATGTCCCCCAACATCACTAAACCCCAGTAATCCACACACACACACATACCCAAACTACAACTACTCTGTAGCCATGGCAATTACACGCCAGCGGTGGACATTTTGGGCTGAAACACCAAGACCAGTAAAACCCATCACCTGGAAACCCCCCCTCCCGTAGCAACCACAATCACCTCCTCCCATAGCAACCCCAGACCTAGAGTTTACCAACAACCACAACCACCTAACCCGTAGCACCCCAGACCTGGAGTTTACCACAACCACAATCACCTCCTCCCATAGCACCCCAGACCTGGAGTTTACCACAACCCAATCACCTCCTCCCATAGCAACCCCAGACCTGGAGTTTACCAACAACCACAACCACCTAACCCGTAGCAACCCCAGACCTGGAGTTTACCAACAACCACAATCACCTAACCCGTAGCACCCCAGACCTGGAGTTACCAACAACCACAATCACCTAACCCGTAGCAACCCCAGACCTGGAGTTTACCAACAACCCAACCACCTAACCCGTAGCAACCCCAGACCTGGAGTTTACCAACAACCACAATCTCCTTCCAACCATGACTCAAACCTTCTAGAAATCTAATCCAAATCTATCTCTAACCTGTCAAATGATTAATAATCTTTAATCTGTCGTCATAGCAACTGTTTTAATCCACCACCTCCGGCTGTCCAAATGACTTGTGACTGTCCTCCCTTTGTGTGTGTGTGTGGTGTGTGTGTGACTGTCCTCCCTTTGTGTGTGTGTGTGTGACTGTCCTCCCTTTGTGGTGGTGTGTGTGTGTGTGTGACTGTCCTCCCTTTGTGTGTGTGTGTGTGTGACTGTGTGTGTGTGTGTGTGAGACTGTGTGTGTGTGTGTGACTGTCCTCCCTTTGTGTGTGTGTGTGTGTGTTGTTTTCTGTTGTCATGGTGTTGCAAACCTTCTGTCCCTAACCGTTCTATCTCATCATCTCTATCGGTCTCTTTTTCTACCTCTCTGTTTCTCTCTCTGTTCGCACTCTCTCTCTTCTGCTCTCTCTCCTATCTCACTCTCTCCTCTCACTCTCTTCCTCTCTCCTATCTCACTATCTCATCTCTTTCTCACTCTCTTCCTCTCTCACTCTCTCCTCTCCTCCCTCTCTCTCACTCCTTCCTCTCCCTCTCATCTCTCCTCCTCTCTCACTCTCTCCCTCTCTCACTCTCTCACGTCTCTTCCTCTCTCTCTCTCTCTCTCTCTCTCCTACCTCTCTCTCTCTCTCTCCTCTTCCGCTCACCATCATCTCACTCTCTCTCTCTCTTCCTCTCTCACTCTCTTCCTCTCTCCTCTCTTCCTCTCCTCTCTCTTCCTCTCACTCTCTCACTCTCTTCCTCTCTCACTCTCTCATCTCTCTCCGTCCTCTCTCACTCTCTTCCTCTCACTCTCTTCCTCTCCCTTCTCCTCTCACTCTCTCACTTCCCTCTCTCACTCTCTCACTCTCTTCCTCTCTCACTCTCTTCCCTCTCACTCTCTTCCTCTCACTCTCTCACTCTCTCCTCTCTCTCGTCACTATCTCACTCTCTCACTCTCGTCCTCTCTCACGCTTTCTGTCCCTCTCTCACCCTCTTTCCTCTCTCACTCTCTTTTCCTCTCACTCTCTTCCTCTCTCCTCTCTCCCCGGTCCGCTCTCGTTTCCCTCTCCCATCTCTTTCCTCTCTCCCCGATCTCCCTCGTCTTCCATCTCTCTTTCTCTCCCCTCTCTCCTCTCACCGTCTCTACTCTCTTCCTCTCTTCCCTCTCTGCCCGTCTCTTTCCTTCTCCTTCGTCCCTCTCTTCCGTCTCTTCTCTGGCGTCTCTTTTCTCTCCCTCTCTCTAATATCCTCTCTCTCTCTCTCTTTGCTGCTCTCCCTCATCATCCCTCTCTGGCGTCTCTCTGCTTCTCTCTCCGCTCGTCTTATCCTCCTCTCTCTCTGTCCTCTCTCCCTCTCTTCCTCTCTCTCATCTCTATCCTTCTCTCTCTCTACGACTCTTTCCTGTCTTATCTTGCCTCTCTTTCCCTCATCCCCGCCATCATAAACGATCCTGAATCCTCGGCATTCGTCACGTCTGGGCTCGCCTTCACAGTCTCTGTCCTCCTCTGCCCAAATCTACTTAAGAAGCTTCTCTCTAGCGTTCCTCTCTACTCGTCTTCGACCCTCTCCGCTCTCTCCCTCTCTTCCTCTCATCCTCTACCTCCTCCCTCTCCTTCACGTCCTCTCCTCCTGCATGTTCCAAGCATCCATCTCTCCCGCCTCCTCTTCCTCTCTTCCTCTCACCTCTCTCTTCCGGACGGCTCCTCTGCCGATCCCTCTCTTCCCTCCCAGTCTGCATTCTCATTCGCTCTCGTCGCCTCCTTGTTCTTCGGTCTTCCCTCTCTCCGCCTCCTCCTTCTCTTCCTCTCGTCTCTCATTTCTCTTTCCTTTCTCCCCTCTCTTCCTCGTCTCTACTCATTGCCTCTTGACCTCTACGTCTTGCTCATCATAGCCTCATCATCCCCGTATCTCTTACTTCCCTCTCTTCCTCTCTCTCACTCTTCCGCAAATTCTACTCGTCCCCTCTCTTTTCTTCCTCTTCAACTCGAAATCCCATCTACTTCCATCTCTCTCCTCTCTGTCGGTGAACTCTTCCTCTCCTCTCTCTCTTGGACGCTCTCTCTCTCTCCTCTTATGACTCTCTGAACTGGCGGTCCCTCGTCTCTACTCTTTTTCCTCTCGAGAATCCACGCATCTCTTCCTCTCCATCCAGGTGTTCTCTCTCTTCACTCTCTCTCAGGTCGTCTCAATCCGTACTTCGACTCTCCTCTCTCCCGTCGTACTTCCTCATCCTTCTCTCTCTTACTCCCTCATACGATCGGGGGCAAAAAGGTGTCTTGCGTCCGCCTATCTCTTCACTCTTTGACCAAGTGGAGCTCAACTAGTTCCTCATTGCCCGTCCTCTAAACGCATTCGCTCTCTCCCTCTCAGTTCCTCCTCTCTCTCTCTTTATTCCGTCTCAATCCTCTCTCATCTCTACGACTCTCGTTCCTGCTCCATCTGCACGGAGCGTCTTCCTCCTCGCATCCGCGCATTTCTCTGCCTCTCATCCACAGGTGGCAGAGAGAAGGAGGGGGAAAAGGTCCAAGAGTATGAAAAAGTTCGAAGAGGATGAGATCATGCGTACGACAGAATCTCCCGCCCTTACTGCAAGTTCGGTGGTAGCATGGCCATTGCTTCACTGGGGTCCTTGTTCGAGCGTTTCGGAACCCGCTGTAAAGGGGTGGCACTGTTCCAAGGGCGGGGCCAAGATGATCTGGAGACGAGTCCATGGAAGCGGTCAGGCATCAGAGGAGTGGAACGGAAAGACAAGTCTGTAGCGGATGTGTAAGAAGGACAAAGAGGAGAGGGAAAGGATCCATGACGGCTTGGAACGCCACAACAGCAAGTGGGTGCAAAAAGGGCTCCTGCCCAAATGGATCGAGAAGGAGGTGAGACCCAGTTTTTCACGACGCCTGGGTAACACTGAGGCGATACGCCTGCAGAGCGCCTTGGGGGGTGGGAAGATGAACGATTAGGAGCGGGAGATTGGCGGTCTAAAGGGCAGGGGCGTGCAATAGCTAACCATAGTGGGAGGGAAAAGGGTGTAGGGGAAGCCCAAGGTTCTGGGGTGTGGGATAGTCGAAAGACGGGCATAAGCTAATATTTCGCTTTCCTTTTTATTGAAACTCCTGTAACGCTGGTATGGCGGAGGTGTGACGCTTTGGGCAGCCTCTCCGTGTCTCGATCTCGTCCCAGTCTCGGACTGCTCCCCGGTCAGCAATCTCTCTATTAGCCTTCCTGCTCTACGGCTCCCCCCGACACCCCCCAACTCTTCACTGCTCTCGTACGGTCTCTTTCATGAACTCTGTCGTCGTTCCTCTCTCTCGCCCTTCCCCCGCCTCTCTTCTTCAGAGCTAAGTATCTGGCCACTGACAGACCAGAGCACAACCGTCGCTCCGCGTCCCTAACGACCAGCTGGACCCTGCGAACCCGCCACACCCACTGCCCGGCCCCAGTCCTCTGTACACTAGAACCAGCCGGAAAACCTCCAGAACTTTCCACAACCCTCAAGAACATTCACAACATTCTAGTAACCCACCAGAACTTTCCACAACCCTCAGAACCCACCGGAACTTCAAGAAATCTCCCTGAAGAGCTTCATACTGCTCCACGATGACCGCCACAACCCTGACCCCACCCGGTCTGACCCCCAACTAGGCAACTACAGAACCACTAGCCCTGACCCCTGACCCCTGAGTCCCTGACCCCCTGACCTGAAGGGTCCTGTCCTGGTGCTCTCTTTCCTTCCTGACCTCCCTTCACTTTTAACTTTAGAGAAGAGATGTTATACACAAACACTCTAGACACACACACACACACACAGTCACACGTACGCACATGTACACACATGTACCCGTTCCTGTAGGTGTGTAAATAGTGTGTTATTCTAGTGTGGTGATTATGGTGGTGTGTCTGTAGCTGGAATCAGGGATCTGATGCTGTTGTAACGCTGTATATGCACACAACACACATGCATATATATACACACACATGGCATATAACACACACCCACACTACACACACCCACATGCATATATATATATACACCATATCACACACACATAACACTTGCATACACACACCCACACGCCAGATTCCGTAACATAAACTCAGTCAGGTTTGTTGCTATGAACAACCCTCTATAGAATTCTGTACATAGAAAAACACACACATACACACCTTGTAACCACGTTGTCTTGCTTTGAACTTATCTGACTTGAATCTTTCTTAATCTGTGCTTCCCGTGCACACACAGGCGTGCATGAGCGTGTAAATACTGAAGGCAACGAGTGAAGTCTGAGATGGAATGTTCTATGACCTTCCGGAATCTGCAACCCTTCTGCGGACTTCCGGAATGTGTAGATGGACATTCTCTGTCTGTCTGTCTGTCTGTCTGTCTGTCTGTCTGTCTGTCTGTCGCCAAACTATACCATCTCTATCTGGGAATCTTAAAATACTATCCAGTCCACTCGTCTCTCTCTCTCCTTCTCTTGTGCCTATCCTCTTTCTCTCAGTCTCTCTATATATCTCCTGATCGCTTCCTCTCCTGGTGTGTTTGTAAATTGGTTCTGACATGGAGCGGGGCGGGGCATAGGGGTCATCATGACCTCTCCTCAACCAACAGCTTCGCTGGCCAAGCACAACCCCTCTGCGGAACGAAAAAGGGAATACACACTCACCCACTCACACGTTTACACACAATATTTACACACTCACTCACAACGTTTACACACACATATTTACACACTCACCTCACACGTTTACACGTACATACACACATATTTACACACTCAACACGTTTACACGTACATACACACACATATTTACACACTCACACGTTTACACGTACATACACACATATTTACACACTCACACTTTACACGTACATACCACATATTTACACACTCACACGTTTACACGTACATACACACATATTTACACACTCACAACGTTTACACATACATACACACATATTTACACACTCATACTCACTCATAGTGAGGGTAATACTAGTGGTTGTTTTGTGGTCAGAGTAGTTGCAGTGTAAAGTGTGATAATGTGAATCTGTTACTTACCTGCTGGGTGGATATTACACAACCGCTCACGTTAACTGCCGAACACACAACACACACACAGTATTAACTGATGCAAGCACACACACATTTTTTTTAACTGTCACAAGCATACACCATCTTCAGCTGCTACCCATACAGAACTACATATCCATACAGAACTACATATCACATACAGAACTACATATCCCATACAGAACTACATATCCCATACAGAACTACATATCCAGCTCTGTGATGTGACTCTGCATTGACAGGCATCATGGGTAATGATATTGTGAGCTGACCTTGGGCTTGACACCACCGAGCGACTGTCCTCACCTGTCTGTCGACACGTTACCATAGCGATGCTACCTTGTCATGTGGGAGGAAACTGGGAAAAACTAACAAAAAAACAATAACACAACAACTAACACAACATAACTCTGACAACATAAACAACAACATGACTCTGACGACTTCACATGATCGCCCTTTCTGTCTTGTTAAAGAACACACAGCTAGCTCTCATGATCATGATGATGGTGATGATGATGATTGTGATGTGTATGATGATGGTGATGATGGTGATGATGATGATGATGATGGTGATGGTGATGATATGTGACCTATGACTGTCCTGGATATCATCGTTTGGTGTTTTATATAGACATGGCTGTCCATATGTGTCTACTCAACTGTATCTCTAATGTCTGTACTCTACTGCTGAACAATGCTGTCCATGTATACATGTGGTCCCTAATGAATGACATCAATGCTGTCCATGTAATCCATGTGGTCCCTTATGATGACATCACTGAGCCTGGAGTTCATGTTCTACAAGGTATTAACAACTTTAATTATAAACTGTCTGGTCATTGTTCCAGCTCTCTCTCTCTCTCCTTCTGTCTCTCCCTCCCTTTAAAAAAAGTAATATGGATATATATATATATACGATACATAGTATTAATTCCATACAATTCCATATGTTTTACACACAAAGGAAACTACAAAGTGAAGTATCACATTATGTGTCATATGTCCATTGTGATCACATGTCCATGTTGAGTGTGATGTTTAAGAAAACCTTTTCTCACAACACTGAAGCTTCTTATATCCATCGTTTTATCCTCCTGTCATCCCTCTGTTCAACTGTTCAACTGTAACCAGCAGGGGGGGACATCCTCCTACTCCTTCAGGTCAAAGGGGAATGCGAGAAGGGTGGAATGAGGAGAGGGGGAATATAGAGTATGATCGCTTTGGAATGAGAGGAGGAGGAGCGTAGCGTCGGCAGTCGTACTCCTTTTTATAGG
>CAEFZP010001450.1:7500-18275 GCA_903064625.1 Mallotus villosus | reverse complement strand
AGGACCACAAACACAAACAATCACAACACCAGTGATCCACATACACAACACCGAGTCACCACAACAACAGCACGACCACAACACAACACAGTACAACACACAACACAGACGAACAACCACAGGACCACAAAACATACAATGTACCAACAACACAAGTACACAACACAACAAGTACACAACACAAGTACCACAACACAACACCAGTACCACAACACAAGTACCACAACACAACACCAGTACCACAACACCAGGTACCACACCACAACAAGTACCACAACACAAGTACCACAACACAACAAGTACCACAACACAAGTACCACAACACAACAAGTACCACACACAAGTACCACAACACAACACCAGTACCACAACACAAGTACCACAACACACACACACACCAGTACCACAACACCAGTACCACAACACAACACGGTACCACAACACAACACCAGTACCACAACACAACCCCAGTACCACAACACAACCACCAGTACCACAACACAGACACAAGTACCACAAACAAGTACCAAACAACACCAACACCAGTACCAAACAACACAACACCAGTACCACAACACAACACAGTACCCACACACACAACACCAGGGACCAACAAACACAAGTACACACAACCACAACACAAGTACCACAACACAACAACCAGTACCACAAAACACACAACACAAGTACCACAACACAAACACCAGTACCACAACACAACACCAGTACCACAACACAACACCGTATCCCACAACACAACACAAGTACCACAACACAACACCAGTACCACAACACAACACACAAGTACCACACACACAACACAAGTACCACAACACAAGTACCACACACAAACACAAGTACCACAACACAAGTACCACAAACACAACACAAGTACGACAACACCAGTACACAACACAACACCAGTACCACAACACAAGTACCACAACACAACACAAGTACCACAACACAAGTACCACAACACAAACACAAGTACCACAACACAAGTACCACAACAACCAACACAGTACCACAACACAAGTACCACAACACAACACAAGTACCACAACACAAGTACCACAACACAACACAAGTACCACAACACAAGTACCACAACACAACACCCAGTACCACAACACAGGTACCACAACCTCTCCCTCCCTCCTGACAGCATCTTATTGGCAGCCCGTGCCAAGCTGTGTGACTGAGTCACGACAAGTTAGTGCCCACATCGTCTCAGCAGGAAGGAAGTAGCCTCTCTGCCTCCTACCATCCTGCTGCCTCTCTGCCTCCTAGCTGCCTCTCTGCCTCCTACATCCTGCTGTCTCTCTGCCTCCTAGCTGCCTCTCTGCCTCTCTGCCTCCTACAATCCTGTGCCTCTCTGCCTCCTAGCTGCCTGCTGTCTCTCTGCCTCCTAGCTGCCTCTCTGCCTCCTACCATCCTGCTGCCTCTCTGCCTCCTACCATCCTGCTGTCTCTCTGCCTCCTACATCCTGCTGCCTCTCTGCCTCTTAGCTGCCTCTCTGCCTCCTAGCAGCCTGCTGCCTCTCTGCCTCCTACCATCCTGCTGCCTCTCTGCCTCCTACCATCCTGCTGTCTCTCTGCCTCCTACCATCCTGCTGCCTCTCTGCCTCTTACCATCCTGCTGTCTCTCTGCCTCCTAGCAGCCTGCTGCCTCTCTGCCTCCTACCAGCCTGCTGCCTCTCTGCCTCCTACCAGCCTGCTGTCTCTCTGCCTCCTACCATCCTGCTGCCTCTCTGCCTCTTAGCTGCCTCTCTGCCTCCTACCAGCCTGCTGCCTCTCTGCCTCCTAGCAGCCTGCTGCCTCTCTGCCTCCTACCATCCTGCTGCATCTCGGCCTCCTACCAGCCTGCTGCCTCTCTGCCTCATACCATCCTGCTGCCTCTCTGCCTCCTCTCTGCCTCTCTGCCTCCTAGCAGAGATAGAGAGAGAGAGAGAGGGACCAGGGACAGGAGAGAGAAGTGGCAGGAGAGGAGAAAAGAGTAAGTGAGGATTAGGGAGAGCAGTGGAATGAGGAAAGACAGATCTGGAGTACACCTGCTAATACAAATGAGGTGAACTTTACATGTGCTGTACTGCCTCAGAAAAACACCCCGGAAAATCACCAGAAAGAGAGGGATAGTTAGAGAGCGAGAGAGAGAGAGTGGAGGGAGAGAGGTAGAGGGAGCGGGAGAGGAGAGGGGGGGGAGAGAGAGGGGGGAGGGAGGGATAGAGGGAGGGGGAGAGAGAGGGGGAAGGGGGGATATATGGAGGGGAGAGAGAGGGGGGGAAGGGGGGGGATAGAGACTGCCTCTCCCTCAGTCACACCTACAAACATTATCATGATTTACAGGCACATAAAACATGAACACAACCCTCTTCAGTCACAAACAGACACGCACACAGTCTCTCCTGGAACGCAGCCCTCCCTGGTTCACAGCCCTCCCCTGCTTCACAGCCCTCCCCTGGTTCACAGCCCTCCCTGGTTCACAGCCCTCCCTGCTTCACAGCCCTCCCTGGTTTCACAGCCCTCCCTGCTTCACAGCCCTCCCTGGTTCACAGCCCTCCCTGGTTCCAGCCCTCCCTCCTGGTCCACAGCCCTCCCTGGTTCACAGCCCTCCCTGCTTCACAGCCCTCCCTGGTTCACAGCCCTCCCTGGTTCACAGCCCTCCCTGCTTCACAGCCCTCCCTGGTCCACAGCCCTCCCTGCTTCACAGCCTCCCTGGTCCACAGCCCTCCCTGCTTCACAGCCCTCCCTGGTCCACAGCCCTCCCCCTCCCTGCTTCACAGCCCTCCCTGGTCCACAGCCCTCCCTGCTTCACAGCCCTCCCCCTCCCTGGTCCACAGCCCTCCCTGCTTCACAGCCCTCCCTGGTCCACAGCCCTCCCTGGTTCACAGCCCTCCCTGGTCCACAGCCCTCCCTGCTTCACAGCCCTCCTGGTCCACAGCCCTCCCTGGTTCACAGCCCTCCCTGGTTCACAGCCCTCCGTGGTCCACAGCCCTCCCCCTCCCTGCTTCACAGCCCTCCCTGGTCCACAGCCCTCCCTGCTTCACAGCCCTCCCTGGTCCACAGCCCTCCCTGGTTCACAGCCCTCCCTGGTCCACAGCCCTCCCCCTCCCTGGTCCACAGCCTCCCCTCCCTGCTTCACAGCCCTCCCTGGTCCACAGCCCTCCCTGGTTCACAGCCCTCCCTGGTTCACAGCCCTCCCTGGAACATCATCTCTTCTTACCTGTCTCAGTAGCTGTCTCCTCAGCAACCTGATGATCCCTCTACCTCTCCATCTGTCACACTCTGTCTCTCTCCCTCTCTGCAAGAGCGCTGCTCTGCTCTGCTCTGCTCTCTGATGATACTGTGAAACACCTCCCTCCCTCTCACTCACACACACACACACACACACACACACACACATTCTCATGTTGTATCTCTCCTCTCCCCATGCTGTTCTGTTCTCTGCCACTCCCTCCCTCTCTCGATGTCCACCTCTCACGCCCTCCCTCTCTCTATTCCACCCTCTCACTCCCGTCCCTCTCTCTATTCCAACCCTCTCACTCCCTCTCTCTCTCGTATTCCACCCTCTCACTCCTCCCTCTCTCTCTCTATGCACCCCTATCACTCCCTCCCTCTCTCTATTCCACCCTCTCACTCCCTCTCTCTCTCTATTCCACCCTCTCACTCCCTCCCTCTCTCTATTCCACCCTCTCACTCCCTCCCTCTCTCTATTCCACCCTCTCACTCCCTCCCTCTCTCTATTCCACCCTCTCACTCCCTCCCTCTCTCTTTTCCAACACTCCCTCCCTCACCTCTCTCTCTCCCCCCGCTCCATCACAACAGAGAGACTCCCACTCAGTGGTTCCTTATCTGTTCCAGAGTGAGGCTGTGTTCTAGAGTAAGACTGTGCTGTGTTCTACAGTGAGGCTGTGTTCTAGAGTAAGACTGTGCTGTGTTCTACAGTGAGGCTGTGTTCTAGAGTAAGACTGTGCTGTGTTCTACAGTGAGGCTGTGTTCTAGAGTAAGACCGTGCTGTGTTCTACAGTGAGGCTGTGTTCTAGAGTAAGACTGTGCTGTGTTCTACAGTGAGGCTGTGTTCTACAGTGAGGCTGTGTTCTACAGTAAGACTGTGCTGTGTTCCAAAGTGAGGCTATGTTCTAGAGTGAGGCTGTGTTGTGTTCTAGAATGAGGCTGTACTGTGTTCTAGAGTGAGGCTGTGCTCTAAAGCAGGGGTGTGGAACGTAGGAACAAACCAGCCAGCCAGTCAGCCAGCCAACTAGACCAGCTGACTGGCTGGCTGGTTTGTCTAGTTGGCTGGCTGGTTGTCAAGTTGGCTGGCTGACTGGCTGGTTTTTGTAATGGGCTGGCTGGCTGACTGGCTGGTTTGTCTAGTTGGCTCGCTGGCTAACTGGCTGGTTTGTCTAGTTGGTTGGCTGACTGGCTGGCTGGTTTGTCTAGTTGGCTGGCTGGTTTGTCTAGTTGGCTGGCTGGTTTGTCAAGTTGGGCTGGCTGACTGGCTGGCTGGTTTGTGTAGTTGGCTGGCTGACTGGCTGGCTGGTTTGTGTAGTTGGCTGGCTGGCTGGTTTGTGTAGTTGGCTGGCTGGCAGACTGGCTGGTTTGTGTAGTTGGCTGGCTGGCAGACTGGCTGGTTTGTCTAGTTGGCTGGCTGACTGGCTGGTTTGTTTAGTTGGCTGGCTGGCTGGTTTGTGTAGTTGGCTGGCTGGCTGGTTGTGTAGTTGGCTGGCTGGCTGGTTTGTCTAGTTGGCTGGCTGACTGGCTGATTTCTCTAGTTGGCTGGCTGGCTGACTGGCTGGTTTGTGTAGTTGGTTGGCTGACTGGCTGGCTGGTTTGTCTAGTTGGCTGGCTGGTTTGATCTAGTTGGCTGGCTGGTTTGTCAAGTTGGCTGGCTGACTGGCTGGCTGGTTTGTGTAGTTGGGCTGGTGACTGGCTGGCTGGTTTGTGTAGTTGGCTGGGCTGGCTGGTTTGTGTAGTTGGCTGGCTGGCAGACTGGCTGGTTTGTGTAGTTGGCTGGCTGGCAGACGGGTTTGTCTAGTTGGCTGGCTGATGGCTGGTTTGTGTAGTTGGCTGGCTGGCTGGTTTGTGTAGTGGCTGGCTGGCTGGTTTGTGTAGTTGGCTGGCTGGCTGGTTTGTCTAGTTGGCTGGCTGACTGGCTGATTTCTCTAGTTGGCTGGCTGGCTGACTGGCTGGTTTGTGTAGTTGGCTGGCTGACTGGCTGGCTGGTTTGTCTAGTTGGGTGTTGGTAGTTGGTAGAGCACCACCCAGCTTGGTAGTGTTCCAACCCAGCCCAGCGTTCCTGGGAGCTCAGTGTTTACAGACCATGGCCTCCTCCAACCCTGTCTGGATAAAGATCCTTTAAACCTGTTTGTCTAAGTACACACACACACACACACACTCTCTTTCTTGTACACCGACAGCCCCTCACTTAAATACTATCTTTCTCTCTCTCTCAGACACAAACACACACACACAGACACACAGACACATCCACAGACACAAACACACACACAATTTACCTGTTTAACCTGTTGAGACCCTGGTTGTGCCCAGCCCCCACCCCACCCCACCTACCCCGCCCAGCCTTCCCCAGTCCAGAGAGAAGCTACATAGTGGGGTTCTGGATCACCATGTATTGCTGTGCAGCATTTCCTTGACTAATGCTGTACTAAACTCTACTGCTGTACTAAACACTGTTGATTTTCTTCCCTGCCTCTTCGTGCAGTAAATCACATAACAAACACTTCCTACTGCACTTCCTACTGCACTTCCTACTGCACTTCCTAATTAAGCGCTTAGCAAAGCATCTAATCTGGAAGGTCTGAATAGCACAGCGCTGGCAGACTGGTTCACTGTGGCTGGTCTGAATAGCACAGCGCTGGCAGACTGGTTCACTGTGGCTGGTCTGAAGAGCACAGCGCTGGCAGACTGGTTCACTGTGGCTGGTCTGAATAGCACAGCGCTGGCAGACTGGTTCACTGTGGCTGGTCTGAATAGCACAGCGCTGGCAGACTGGTTCACTGTGGCTGGTCTGAATAGCACAGCGCTGGCAGACTGGTTCACTGTGGCTGGTCTGAATAGCACAGCGCTGGCAGACTGGTTCACTGTGGCTGGTCCACATGCTCCTCCAGACATGCTGACTCGGTTAGGGTTAAGATGCCTCAGAAGACCTGGAGCACATGAACCTGCCTCGCTCCAGACGAGGCCGTCAGGCTAGTTCATGTGTTTACATCCCAGACAGAGAACCATGAACACACAGGTTTGACTGACAGATGGTTACCTCCCAGACAGAGAACCATGAACACAGGTTTGACTGACAGATAGTTACATCCCAGACAGAGAACCATGAACACAGGTTTGACTGACAGATAGTTACATCCCAGACAGAGAACCATGAACACAGGTTTGACTGACAGATGGTTACATCCCAGACAGAGAACCATGAACACAGGTTTGACTGACAGATGGTTCACATCCCAGACAGAGAACCATGAACACAGGTTTGACTGACAGATGGTTACATCCCAGACAGAGAACCATGAACACAGGTTTGACTGACAGATGGTTACATCCCAGACAGAGAACCATGAACACAGGTTTGACTGACAGATGGTTACATCCCAGACAGAGAACCATGAACACAGGTTTGACTGACAGATGGTTACATCCCAGACAGAGAACCATGAACACAGGTTTGACTGACAGATGGTTACATCCCAGACAGAGAACCATGAACACAGGTTTGACTGACAGATGGTTACATCCCAGACAGAGAACCATGAACACAGGTTTGACTGACAGATGGTTACATCCCAGACAGAGAACCATGAACACACAGGTTTGACTGACAGATGGTTACATCCCAGACAGAGAACCATGAACACAGGTTTGACTGACAGATGGTTACATCCCAGACAGAGAACCATGAACACACAGGTTTGACTGACAGATGGTTACATCCCAGACAGAGAACCATGAACACAGGTTTGACTGACAGATGGTTACATCCCAGACAGAGAACCATGAACACAGGTTTGACTGACAGATGGTTACATCCCAGACAGAGAACCATGAACACAGGTTTGACTGACAGATGGTTACATCCCAGACAGAGAACCATGAACACACAGGTTTGACTGACAGATGGTTACATCCCAGACAGAGAACCATGAACACAGGTTTGACTGACAGATGGTTACATCCCAGACAGAGAACCATGAACACAGGTTTGACTGACAGATGGTTACATCCCAGACAGAGAACCATGAACACAGGTTTGACTGACAGATGGTTACATCCCAGACAGAGAACCATGAACACAGGTTTGACTGACAGATGGTTACATCCCAGACAGAGAACCATGAACACAGGTTTGACTGACAGATGGTTACATCCCAGACAAAGAACCATGAACACAGGTTTGACTGACAGATGGTTACATCCCAGACAGAGAACCATGAACACACAGGTTTGACTGACAGATGGTTACCTCCCAGACAGAGAACCATGAACACAGGTTTGACTGACAGATGGTTACCTCCCAGACAGAGAACCATGAACACAGGTTTGACTGACAGATGGTTACATCCCAGACAGAGAACCATGAACACACAGGTTTGACTGACAGATGGTTTCATCCCAGACAGAGAACCATGAACACAGGTTTGACTGACAGATGGTTACCTCCCAGACAGAGAACCATGAACACAGGTTTGACTGACAGATGGTTACATCCCAGACAGAGAACCATGAACACACAGGTTTGACTGACAGATGGTTTCATCCCAGACAGAGAACCATGAACACAGGTTTGACTGACAGATGGTTACATCCCAGACAGAGAACCATGAACACACAGGTTTGACTGACAGATGGTTACCTCCCAGACAGAGAACCATGAACACAGGTTTGACTGACAGATGGTTACATCCCAGACAGAGAACCATGAACACACAGGTTTGACTGACAGATGGTTACCTCCCAGACAGAGAACCATGAACACAGGTTTGACTGACAGATGGTTACATCCCAGACAGAGAACCATGAACACAGGTTTGACTGACAGATGGTTTCTGTTATCTGCCTGTAAGCACAGCAGGGAGAATCCTTGTTATAGTTTACATGACTGATTGACTGACTGAATGACTTACTGACAGAATGACTGACAACATTACTGACTGACTGGTTGGTTTGCTGACAAGCTGGTTGACAAACCGACTGACTGGCTGGTTGGTTTGCTGACAAGCTGGTTGACAAACCGACTGACTGGCTGGTTGGTTTGCTGACAAGCTGGTTGACAAACCGACTGACTGGCTGGTTGGTTTGCTGACAAGCTGGTTGACAAACCGACTGACTGACTGGTTGAATGACTAATTGACTGGCAGGTGTGTTGATTGGCTGACTGCTGGCTGGCTGGCTGGCTGACTGGCTGAAAGACTGGCTGGCTGGCTGGCTGACTGAAAGACTGGCTGGCTGACTGGCTGGTGCCCCCCTCTGTGTTCAGAACCCTCCTATTTCAGAGCTGCTTCCAGTGTGCACCTCTACTGCATCTGAGGTTGATGTGCGGCTGGTGCAAACTGGGAATCCATCTGCTGTTCTAACACCGTCATCCATCCATACAAAACATCCATCCATCCATCCATCCAGACATCCATCCATCCAGCCATCCAAGAATAAGAGCCCAGGACATGAAAACGAAGACCACTTAAGCATGAAATGAAGTTTCAACCCATGCACACGCACACATGCACACATACACACACACACAAGCACACACACACACATTCTCTAGACTTACCATACACTTCTGGCCTTTGAGAAGGTCTTGTCAATCCTAAAGAAAAAGAGAGAAAGACAGAGAAAGAGGGAGAGAGAGTGTGAGTTATTCAACAGTGTTATTTAAAAGGTGGTTTTCTATTGATTGTGGGGGCTGGGGGGCTGCTGGCGGGGGGGGGGCGGGATGCGGTGCTTGACATTCTCCCTGTAGTTAACTCTCCCCGCCTTAGCGACTAGCCCCAGACTCAATCAACACTCCCCACAGCCGATCAATCCAGCCCTAATCAACACTCCCCACAGCCGATCAATCCAGCCCTAATCAACACTCCCCACAGCCGATCAATCCAGCCCTAATCACCCATCATCCCCTCATTCCTCCGCTAAGACAATCAAACTAAATGTCATTGTCAGTCAATCAAAGCAGAACAATCAGCCAGTCAGCACAACCACCTGACACAGAAAAATCCCACAGCTGTCTCTCCATACAAACACATCTTTTAAGAGTATATATATATATATATATATATACACATACAGTATACATGCAGGTTACCAAGTGCCTGATGTTAAGAGTATACACATACAGTATACATGCAGGTTACCATGACCATGATGGAGCATGAAGGTGGATGTGATGATAGACAGGTGAGGTGTTCCCCATGGTGTATCTCAGTGTGTGTAAACAGGGTGATTCTGCTGTCTGGCCCCAGAGATATGACCATCATCTCTTCCCTGCTTGCCTCTGGGATGACAGACTGAATGAATGACAGCCATGCCTCCCTCTCCTCCTCCCCTGCTGTCAAACCAAGCATTTCAAGATGACGAACGACAAGCAACAGTCAGAAACACCACACACACCACACACACACACACACACACACACACCACACACACCACACACAACCACACACACCACACACACACACACACACAACACACACACCGCACACACACACACACACACACCCACAACCCTGCAGAACACAGCATGCATTCTAATGGGAGACTTACTGTGGCCACCCCCCAAACATGAATCACTGAACACTTCATCCTCTAGGTTCTGTCCTGTGCTCAGGGAGTCTGAGACGGTACACTTGTTTGGGGACATATGGAGATATTAGCAGTGATTTGAGGTTAAATCCACGGTCAGGAACGACGACAGTGGCGGTGATGATGGGGCTGGGGTGCAGTACAGAGTTTTAGCCACTAGGTGACTCAGTGGAGCACTGACTTTGCAGAAGCTACAAGGAGCGTCTCTCTCTCCCTCCCCCTCGGACCTCCCTCCCTCCCCCTCGGACCTCCCTCCCCCTCGGACCTCCCTCCCCCTCGGACCTCCCTCCCCCTCGGACCTCCCTCCCCCTCGGACCTCCCTCCCTCTCGGACCTCCCTCCCCCTCGGACCTCTCTCCCTCCCCCCTCGGACCTCCCTCCCCCTCGGACCTCCCTCCCCCTCGGACCTCCCTCCCCCTCGGACCTCCCTCCCCCTCGGACCTCCCTCCCCCTCGGACCTCCCTCCCCCTCGGACCTCCCTCCCCCTCGGACCTCCCTCCCCCTCGGACCTCCTTCCCAAAACATGTTTAAGCGCTTTGGGTGCCGCTAAGGTATAAACACGTGCTATATAAACGCAGTCCATACCTCCATCAGGTACTGATCAGGCTGTTTCCAGGCTGGGTGGGAGGCTGCTGACTCAGGGCTGTGTGGACACAGTCAACAGCCTCGCACAACATGTGTGTGTGTGTATGACACACAGTCAACAGCCTCGCACAACATGTGTGTGTGTGTATATGACACACGTTTCCCACGTTTTTTGTTTACCAGTGTATGAAGGGTGCGGTCGGTATGCTATGGGAACCCAAACAGACATGGGGGGGGAGGGGGGAGGGAGAGGGGGGAGGGAGAGGGGGGAGGGAGAGGGGGGAGGGAGAGGGAAAAGGAGGATGGAAGGAGGACAGTGGAAAGATAGATACTGTTTGAAGTTCTGTCACCTTAAAAAGTTCACTCA
>CAEFZP010001450.1:0-2500 GCA_903064625.1 Mallotus villosus | reverse complement strand
TAGGTGTAGGGTAAGACGAAGGGTATACACCCTTTGAAACCAAGTGAGATCGAGACCTTACTTGAAACCAGGGGTATGCGAATACTGCGCGACCGGCAACAATGGCGGCCAGATCATCCCGATAGTCCGGTAAATGATATATTTGCGGCTTAATTAATAGATAAAAAAATTATTAAGTCTTGTTTTGTGCTATACACAGTCCTGCACATATATATTTGCAACCATTTTCCTAATTGAAACGTTTCAAAAATCGCTAGTTTGCTACGAAAATGTTACAGTGTTAATTTGCACAACAGTCCCGAATTTCTCTTACTAGCATGTCTACAGTTTTAAGTAAACTCCATTAGCAGCGAATTTCGTTTGAAATCAGTGCATAGTACTACTTGCTTTGGAGATATCGATACGTGCTAGAGGATGTACACGTAACCAAGTGTCGTCCCAATTCCTAGGGCTATGTAGCCCTTACCCCTCGGTTTCGAGGGCCAAGGGGTAGGGGTAAGGGGAAGGAGGAAGGGGATGTATTGGGATTGGCCCTGTGTGTGTGTGTGTGTGTGTGTAAGTCAGACTGTGTGTGTGTGTGTGTCAGACTGTGTGTGTGTGTGTGTGTGTGTGTCAGACTGTGTGTGTGTGTGTGTGTGTAAGTCAGGACTGTGTGTGTGTGTGTGTGTCAGACTGTGTGTGTGTGTGTGTGTAAGTCAGACTGTGTGTGTGTGTGTGTGTGTAAGTCAGACTGTGTGTGTGTGTGTGTCAGACTGTGTGTGGGTGGGTCTGATCTCTGAGCTCTGTCTCTTGCAGATAGCCCCTGCCTTTTTCATAGTCCTCTTCAAACACCAGCATCTCTCTCTCTTCATATCTCTCTCTCTTCATCTCTCTCTCTCTATACCTTGTAATCTCTTTTGATCTCTCTCTTGGTTCTTCCCTCTGGCATGAACCCTCCTCTCCCAGACCTGGTGTACAGCTGCCAGCACAGCCCCAGGCACACCACACACACACGCTTGTGCATACAGACAGAAACACACACGCATGAACACACACACACACACCTCCCCGCCCCCGTTCCGTTCCGCCCCCCTCTGCAGAAAGGACTGATGGGTCAGGGAAACAAGACAATTTGGCAAAAACAGGAAATGTAACATTTGTGGCATGTGCATGCGGCGGTCAGCCAGGCGTAACGTCCCTCTCTAACGCACTCTGAGAGCTTCCTTACTCACTGCCACCTTCACTCAGAAACAACCACGCACACTGCCACCTTCACTCAGAAACACTCACCGCAAACTGCCACCTTCACTCAGATACACACAAACTGCCACTGCCACCTTCATCACTCAGATACACACACAGCAACTGCCACCGTTCCCTCCAAACACACACACAGCAAACTGCCACCTTCACTCAGAACACAGCTCCATCAGTCAAACTGCCACCTCACTCGACAACACTCACACAAGGCAAACTTACTTCCACGCTTCACTCACGAACACACACACATCAACTGCACCTTCGCTCAGAAACACCCACTGCAAACTGCCACCCGTTCGCTCAGAACACACCCCTGCAACACTGCCACTTTTCTCTCAAACCACACAGCCAACCTGCTACCTTCGCTCAGAAACACACACACATGCAAACTGCCACCTTCGCTCAGAAACACACACAGCAAACTGCCACCTTCACTCAAAACACTCACAGCAAACTGCCACCCTTCACTCAGCACCAACACAGCAAACTGCCACCTTCGCTCAGAAAGTATTGAACTCCTGTCCCGTCACCGTTATTAAATATGTTTTCTTTAGGCTCCTCAAGGAGAGGATCACATGACAGGCAGCTAGAAGGTTCCTCTCAGGAACAGTCCTGATATTTCTTTGACATGGTTACATGGTTAGAACCATAAAGCTGGTATCGGAGTCTGCAACTCTTGAGATGGGGAGGAGAGAGCGACAGAGAGATGACTTTGTGTGTACGACACTACATTTACATCCCACATACATTAAGGTCCCCATTAATGTATACACTGCATTAAAAACTAATAGTTCATTATCTCCTGAATCCCCAGGCTAATCAAGGTAGTTAGCAGTGAGTCATGCATGGATACAGTTCACCCTGATACGTTCACCCTGGATACAGTTCACCCTGGATACAGTTCACCCTGGATACAGTTCATCACCCTGGATACAGTTTCACCCTGGATACAGTTCACCTGGATACAGTTCACCCTGGATACAGTTCACCCTGATACAGTTCACCTGGATACAGTTCACCCTGGATACGTTCACCCTGGATACAGTTCACCCTGATACAGTTCACCCTGGCCGTTATAATGAATCGCATGAGCACACATGAAGCATCTGAATTCCAGCTCCAGTTGGTTAAGGAACACAGAGTTGATTGGGTTGTGGACCACAGAGGAGATAAATCCAGCAGACTCAGCAGGATTATGGATGGATAGCTGGATCAGTGGAAGGAGGTGAGAGCCCTCCCCTCTCCCCCTCTCCCCTCTCCC
>CAEFZP010001449.1:0-44124 GCA_903064625.1 Mallotus villosus | reverse complement strand
GCAAAGATTTCCTTAGCTGAGAATATATATCTTTCATAAAGATACTCATCAGGGAATGCCAAAGGGATTTGTCAGTCTCTAAATGTTTCTCTAAATTATTTGAATTCTAAACATTGCTAGTCTATGTAGCCTACTTTTAGTATAGTTAGATCTCATTTTTTAAGTTTCCTATATGTTTAATGTATGCACCTTCCTGCCAAAGCAAATTGCTTGTCTGTGCAAACTTTCATGGCGATTAAAACCCTTTCTGATTCTGATGTTCTGAGCGCACCTCTCAATATCCGCGCACCAAGCTCCACATCTTCTATGAACGATGACACCATTATCCTTAAAAATGAGTTAGTGGGCGGGGCTTTTATACCGGTTGATCTCCAACTTAACCTGCTCCCGACCAGGTTAGCCGTTCAGCATGTGTTACCATGGCGATCTACCCCGATAACAAGTGATCCACCGTCGTAGTACAGAAAACCCTGGGTTGAACCTGAAGTTACCTCGCTAACGCCAAATCTTGATTCGTAGTACAGGCCCCAGCTGGCTGTCTTCGCAATCGCCACATCTTAAGCTAAAGAATTTGAGGGCGAAATATATATCTATGGTGTGTACTGTCTTCGATGCCACAGCTAAACCTTATGTCAAAAGAAACCGGCGCTAATGTCAAACTTATGTACGTTTTGGGGGGCATACTTTTGTATCCACCACCTGGCTGTCTTCACAATAGTCATATCGTCATAACATTGCCCTCTGTTACAGTCGTCGTTTGTCTAGGGGGACAACGTAGGCTAAAACCACAGGCTAGCTAACAGCGGCGGGCCCTGACAGGTGAACAGTGGAAGGAGAAGAGAACACTTACCGGCCCCAGCCAAGTATACTCCCTCCCAGTCTCCGGGACAGCCCACGCAGGCGCCGGGTTTGGCGAACAGCTCGGTCGCAGGTGGTCGTCGTTCAGTTTGTTGATGGATCCTTATGTTAAGGCGCGGTGTTACACCCAGAGAGTGTGGGGGGTATCCAGTCGGGAACAACAGCCTCAGGGGACAACCGGTCGACAGCGAGGTTGATTTCTACTTCGGAGGTTCTGAAGGACTGAAATTCTTTGTGTCTATTCCATTAGGCCTATGTAATGCTAGTTTTCAATGACACAAGTCTGTGTTCTAGAAAGAGTGGTCTGGAGTCGCAGAGGTCCGATAATATCAGATTTAATGCAGCAGTTGGAAATCAAGTACAGAGCTCTGGGGTTGTCTACGTTTCCCTACCCGCAACACTGTTCGGGCTGGTTCACGAAGTCCAACTGGCTGTCAGTCCCTGCCGCAGGATATATTATACAGTGCAGTAATACAAAATGATACAGAGGGTTGAGCTTTCCCATGCGTCAGGGAGTTGTTCTTGCTGGCACATCCCACGCTCGGGTGCCGTCTCAGCCCGGCTTCAAGGTTGCTTCTGAAATGAAGAGATTAAGACACAAAACACAGCCTGTTCCCCACACCCTGTGTGAGACACAATGTTTAAGCCTAAGCAAACTTCTAAGTTCATAAGACATAACTTTAATAAGCACAATATATTCTTTAAGACATGCATCCTTTATAAAGTTGTACAAACATTGTTCCTGTTGCCATATCCACTGGTGCACAGTGCCCGTGATGCATTTGGTGGTTAAGATGCCACACATGAAGCACAGCGCAAGTTCAGTCAGGCAAGACTGATCCCTGCACTCGGGCATACTCGGTTATGTACTACTCTCTCCCCCCGCTAAGAACGCTCTACAGTTCGATTAGCGTTCCAGTCTATCAATTAACACTGTCACATGATCCCGTGCCTTTAAATACGATCCTCTCCCTGTGTAGTTTGTCCATGCTATCAAGAGCGCGACCCTCAACCTCCCCGTCGCCACCCGGTTCCTCGTCTCTGCTCTTCGACTCGTTGGTAGTCGGCTGCGCCACCACCACCAGTGTCTGGACTCCGTGGGGGATTCTTCTTCGGATGTTGGGCAGGCGCCCTTTGATCAGAAATTCCCCATGGGGTCTAAGCTCCAAACACTTGTTGTACATTTATCATTATGTAAATAAACATCACTTTACTCATCCCAGGTCTCTCCTGATTGAAATACTGATAACTTGAACTAGCCTATAGATAATGATAGCCCTTGATATAATTGGTGCCACACAGATGTCTGGAATTATAGAAAATGCTGTGCCCGTGATGCAGCTGGTGATGACAGATCATGTAATGTGCTGTAATGTATTGTACATTCTTTAGTTCCCCCTTTCCTTCCGCCATCCGAGTTTAAAAATAATAAACCCCTCCCCTTAATTACCGGGTCTCCAATCAGGACAGTATCACTCCCCCTTCCAATCACCACCATGTGCAAGGCGGCCGCGCCACTAAAGTGCAGAGCTGCCAACTCTCACGGTTTCGCCGTGTGACACACGCTTTTGCATGTTTTCACACGCTCTCACGCCACACAACCAATTTCTCAAGCCCAAAAAGAAATTCTGATTTTGGGCCGAAGCGCGTTCGTTCCTTCGGGAGAATTCACGGTGGGCCGCTCTGCCCGCTTATAAATTGGTCCAGCAGATCGCCTGCTGCTTTCTCTTTCACACACTGAATAAAACGATATGTGTTAAGTTACTGTGTGACTGACTGATAAGCTAAGATAGGTTTTAATCTAAATAAGCGCATGATCAGAGGAGGGGGGAGGGGGGGGCTCTACCAGCTACCAAATCCCACGCCAAGGTTTTTTGAAAAGTTGGCAGCCCTGAAAGTGTTATATTTAAAAGTTACCAGAGAGAAAGGCATGTAAAAAGGCGCTGGAAGCAGTCAAGTGTGAACACGGCCTAAGACTAAGCGGTCTCACGGGCAGCCCTTGTCGGATATTTGTGGTTTTTCTGGGTCTTTCACAAACTATTGCGCCCGTACAAGTTTTGGAAAGGGTATCTCCCTTACCTTCGTGCGCGAGCTCTGAATGTAGAGAGAACAGTCAGTAGTCGACCGGCTTCTCAAGACTTTCACGACCTAAATAAAAAATCTGCGAGTGGATTTCGAGTGGACTGAAATCGCTTTCTCAACAAAAGCCAACGGTTGGGAGTTTTTGGGTGCTATTTTTCACTCATAATCTAAACTCCATCTTGCATGCTAGAACGTCTCTATCACATTAGGTGCGTTCGACATGCACTGCGGTTGAATGAAACGACAGGCGAGAGTAGACGCTTGCAGTTGGGGAGGAGTTGAAAACTATGGCAAGCCGTTTTATCATTTAATCAATGAATTCTTGATATCCAAAATTCGAATTGTTGATATCAACAATTGCATTTTGGATATCAAGAATTCGAATTTTGGATATCAACAATTGCATTTTGGATATCAAGAATTCGCATTTTTGATATCAACAATTGCATTTTGGATATCAACAATTCGCATTTTGGATATCAACAATTGCATTTTGGATATCAAGAATTCGCATTTTGGATATCAAGAATGGAATTCTGGATATCAACAATTCGAATTCTTGATATCAAGAATTGAATTCTGGATATCAACAATGTATGCTAATGACTATCATGTGGGCAGGAGTAGGCAGGCTACGTAAATTCTGTTTGCACAGGCGTAACATTTTCTACGCTAAGAGCGTTGCCCACTGCGGCCATTGTAGACTTTGCAATCCATTGGGGTTCGGTTTAGTTCAACATTGATTTTGAAAATGGATTAAGTTGGATGTTTTGAGACCCCCAAAAACGTAATAATTGTCCTAACCTTTATGAATGTAGGCTATTGTAGGCTATTGTACGTGTAACATAGTTATCTGGTTTCAGCAGACATATACCACAACAACCCGTCTGCTACGAGCAGAATAAACCCAACAGAATCCCAACTCTTGCGTAGTGGACGCAACGTTTTTTTAAACTCCCCCACTCCCCTACCCATTGGTTAACAGCTTCAATTTACGCAAATGTATGCTAGTTTGATATCCAGAATTGCATTTTGGATATCAAGAATTCGAATTGTTGATATCCAGAATTGAATTGTTGATATCAAGAATTCCAATTTTGGATATCAAGAATTGCATTTTGGATATCAACAATTGGAATTCTTGATATCAAGAATTAATTATTGATATCCGAAATTATTTTTGATATAAAAAATTGGAATTGTTGATATCCAAAATGCAATTCTTGATATCAAAAATAGGAATTCTTGATATCCAAAATGCAATTCTTGATATCAACAATTGGAATTCTTGATATCAACAATTCAATTCTGGATATCAACAATTCGAATTCTTGATATCCAAAATGCAATTCTTGATATCCAAAATTGGAATTCTTGATATCAACAATTCAATTCTGGATATCAACAATTCGAATTCTTGATATCCAAAATGCAATTCTGGATATCAAACTAGCATACATTTGCGTAAATTGAAGCTGTAAACCAATGGGTAGGGGAGTGGGGGAGTTTAAAAAAACGTTGCGTCCACTACGCAAGAGTTGGGATTCTGTTGGGTTTATTCTGCTCGTAGCAGACAGGTTGATATATGTCTGTACAAGTGTTTGTAATGAAAAAGTCTCATCATCTCATAAGAAAGCTACGTGGACCACCCAACTAAAGAGGTACTGTACTAGTTTTGGCTTTTATACTTTGTTTAGTTTTGTTCGATAACTAGCATTACAGTCGAGCTAGCAAGCACACGTTAATGCTACTACTGTACTGTAGCTAGCTAGGCTAGCTAATCATGAGACCTGAAAATATATGAATATACTAGCTATACCAGGAGTCTCCAACCCTGTTTCTGAAGAACTACCTGCCTGTAGGTTTCAGCTCCAACACTAATCTAGCACGCCTGATTCTAATTATTATCTGGCTGATCAGGTAACTAGTGTAGATTAAGGTCAAATTAGTGTGGTTGGAGCAAAAACCAACAGGCAGTTCTCCAAGAACAGGTTTGGAGATCCGGACTATACCAACTGATAGGTAGGGAAATGTCATGCTAACGTAGGCTACTGTGGTGACAACGTCCTATTTTCCCCAGATGTCCTCTTGATGGGATGTGGAACTAGGGGCAGTCAGAATTCTATTGATGGTATTGTTTTTAATCTAAGTCCCTTAAAACCTAACTCTGGACATGAAGCTAGTTTTTTATTCATTTAAAGTCTCTAATCGGGGTTTACATTTGACCTGGGACACTGCAGGGTGGGTGAGTGACAGTGATGAAGTAGAACAGTAAATTGCAGACTCGGGACTGAATAGAAGTTGAATACCCCTGATCTAAAACATGTTCCCTCTTATTTCTCTGGTTTCCTATTGAATTGTAGGTGGACCAGAGTCCTTGGATCATGACTACCGGGCCTGACAACACGAAGCTGACCTTGTCCAAAGCCCCTGTCCACAGCCCACATGGTGGACTTGTCTACCTGTTGTCCAACCGGGATTCAGCCTGAAGAAAGGACACAGTTCAACTATGTTTATTGAGCTGCTGGTCTTCTGAACATGCCAAAATATTAATGTGACTTTAAAGGTAATCCAATCTGATCTCACCAGCAGAAGCAGAAGACAACACCTCGTAGTCCGACTACTATTTGATTGATATTTGATATGTCGGCAACGTTAGATCAGAGGAATTTGCCCATATTGTGTACAAGCTTTTACCTTTACATCTCATGTGCTTGGGATAAGTAGTTGTTAGAGGGGCCAGGTATCAATGTAATGTTTTATGTGAAGCTATTAAATGAATCCAAAGTCACATTTATATTGTACAAATTATAATTGCTTTCTTTTAATAAAGTTTGTTTGCAATACACCATCTCCATCGTGTTTATTTCATTGTATTCATAAAATTGATAATATCTTCATTTATCTTACTAGCTAATGGATTGTACTGTGCCCTCTAATTATTTTGGCTGTCTATTCTGTTACTGCGGGTTCTCCATTGCATCATCACTGTGGGGATGAGATGGGTTGTCCATGATGGCCATCAGCTACTCTCAGCCTCCTTCTCCAAGCTCTCTAGCATGATCCCCAGCAGAGAACTCACCTTTGATAAAGAAAGTATCTTACATTTATATTTATTAATTTAGCAGACGCTTTTATCCAAAGCGACTTCCAAGAGAGAGCTTTACAAAAGTGCATAGGTCACTGATCATAACAATGAGATATCCCCAACATTGCAAGTAGTCAGACATGAATCATACATTGTGAAAAAAACAAAAATAAGTGCCAAAGGGAAGAATCATAAGAGCATGAAGTTAAACAAGTTACAATTGAACAACATGAACCTTAAAAGTGCACGAGTGTACCTGTGGAAGAGCAAACAACAGTAAACTACCTCACAGCGAGTACAGTAATTTTAAATCAGTTACAGCTAACCAACAAGAGCAGCAGGTCTCTAAGTAAGAGTCCTTCTGATCCTGGAAGAAACTAACATCATGTCCAGCACCTTTCCTGGGTACCGTTGTATTCCCGGAACAAGTGTGTCTTGAGCCTTTCTTGAAGGTGGGGAGACAGTCAGTGTCTCTGATGGAGGTGGGGAGTTGATTCCACCACTGGGGGGCCAGACAGGGGAAGAGCTTGTGTTGGGACCGGGCGGTCTTGAGCGGTGGGACCACCAGACGGTTGTCAGAGGAAGACCGAAGGTGGCGGGTGGGGGTGTAGGGCTGGAGGAGAGACTCGATGTAGTCGGGTGCAGTCCCATTCACCGCTCGGAAGGTCAGTAACAGGGTCTTGAATCTGATACGGGCCGTGACGGGCAGCCAGTGAAGGGAGACGAGGAGCGGGGTAACATGGGAGCGTTTGGGTAGGTTGAAGACCAGACGGGCCGCTGCGTTCTGAATCCTCTGGAGAGGGCGGGTTGCGCATGCTGGGAGCCCGGCGAGCAGCGAGTTGCAGTAGTCCAACTTGGAGAGGACAAGTGCTTGGACTAGCAGCTGGGTGGAGTGCTCAGACAGGTATCTCCTGATCTTCCGGATGTTGTAGAGGGTGAATCTACACGACCGGGAGACAGCAGCGATGTGGGCTGTGAGGGAGAGCTTGTCATCCATGGTAACCCCGAGGTTCCTGGCAGAGGATGAAGGAGTCACCGTCGCAGATACCAGGGTGATTGAGAGATCATGGGAGATGGACGGTTTGGCCGGGATGATGAGGAGTTCTGTTTTGGCGAGGTTCAGTTGGAGGTGGTGCTTGGTCATCCAGGCGGAGATGTCTGTGAGGCAGGCCTCAATCCTGGCTGAGATCCCCGTATCGGTCGGGGGGAACGACAGGTAGAGCTGGGTGTCGTCAGCGTAGCAGTGGTAGGAGAAGCCATGGGAGGTGATGATTGGTCCAAGCGAGGTGGTGTACAGGGAGAAGAGGAGGGGTCCAAGGACGGAGCCCTGTGGGACACCAGTGGAGAGCTGGCGGGGGTCAGACACATCGCCTCCCCAGGAGACCTGGTAGGATCTTCCCGACAGGTATGATGAGATCCACTGAAGTGCAGTGCCAGTGATGCCAATCTCGGAGAATCTGGCGAGCAGGATCTGATGGTTAACCGTATCAAATGCTGCAGAGAGGTCCAGCAGAATGATGACGGATGACCTCGAGGCTGCTCTGGCAGACTGGAGGGCCGTGGTGACTGACAGGAGGGCAGTTTCAGTGGAGTGGCCCGTCTTGAAGCCCGATTGGTGGGGGTCAAGCAGGTTGTTCTGAGTGAGAAAGTTTGACAGTTGGTTAGATACAGTGCGTTCAATTGTTTTAGAAAAGAAGTGATACCGGTCTGTAGTTCTGGAGGACAGCTGGGTTAAGGGAGGGTTTTTTGAGTAGGGGTCTAACTCTGGCCTGTTTGGCAGAGGGGAAAGTGCCGGAAGTAAGAGAAGAGTTGAGGACATGGAAAAGAAATGTTATGATGGAGGGAGAGATGGTTTGAAAGAGAGGGGAGGGGACTGGATCAAGGGGACAGGAGGTGGGGCGATGAGAGATAATGAGGTCAGAGATCTCTGCCTCAGATAGGGCCGAGAAAGAGTTGAGACATTTAGTGGGGTCAGTCATAGAGGGTGAGTGAATAGGAAAGGTTGGTTCAGGGAACCGACTGCTTTTTTCTCAAAGAAGGAGGAGAAGTCATCTGCTGTCAGAGTGGAGGGGGGTGGGGGAGGTGGGTTAAGAAGGGTGGAGAAGGTAGAGAGAAGTTTGTGAGGGTTTGAGGCAGAGTTAATTTTGTTCAAGAAGTAGTACGTTTTAGCATCAGTTATATGGGCGGAGAAGGATTTGAGGAGGGAGTGATACTTATCAAGGTCTAGACTGTCGTTAGACTTGCGCCATCTCCTCTCAGCTGCTCGAAGGGTGGAACGTTCTTCACGAATAACATCAGTGAGCCACGGGCAGGAGGGAGAAGATCGCGCAGGCCTAGTTGATAGGGGGGCAGAGGGTGTCCAGTGATTCAGTTAATGTGGATAACAGCATGTTAGTGGCAGTGTCGGTGGGGTGGGACATGAACTCGTTAATAGGAGGGAGGGAGGATAACAAGTAGCCTACATGGGAAATCCCATACATGCGTGTACAGTGAGACAGACACAGGGATGCAATGTGTGTCCAAGTTAGGACTGTAATTGGAATGCTTAATAACACCCATTGGAAAAGTCCTGGGAATTAATGAACGCATATTTTGTTATGAACCGCATCATTTCAACATATTTGTGAGATAACCAAACACAATCCCTGCTTTTTCCCTTCCACATGAACAACATAGGCCTACTTATGTCAAATGAGTTGGTTTTGGATTGTGTTGGATGGTTTAGCATCTATATCTCCAAGAGGAAAGTTTAGTAATTTTATTACAAATAATTGAAAGCTTAATGTATGCTTCAACGTAAGTAACTCAGAGCAAGTAGCCTACACATTTGAACAGTAGATGACGTAGTTCTGCCAATTTAGTGGAATTTAATCTGAACCCAGATAACTATGTTACACGTACAATAGCCTACATTCATAAAAATTAGGACAATTATTACGTTTTGGGGGGGTCTCAAAACATCCAACTTAATCCATTTTCAAAATCAATGTTGAACTAAACCGAACGCCAATGGATTGCAAAGTCTACAATGGCCGCAGTGGGCAACGCTCTTAGCGTAGAAAATGTTACGCCTGTGCAAACAGAATTTACGTAGCCTGCCTACTCCCGCCCACATGATAGTCATTAGCATACATTGTTGATATCCAGAATTCCATTCTTGATATCCAAAATGCGAATTCTTGATATCCAAAATGCAATTGTTGATATCCAAAATGCGAATTGTTGATATCCAAAATGCAATTGTTGATATCAAAAATGCGAATTCTTGATATCCAAAATGCAATTGTTGATATCCAAAATTCGAATTCTTGATATCCAAAATGCAATTGTTGATATCAACAATTCGAATTTTGGATATCAAGAATTCATTGATTAAATGATAAAACGGCTTGCCATAGAAAACGGCTTTGTGAAGTTGGACATTCCAGCTTCTCGTGGTTTGCTGCGTTGATGTCAGTCATGGCCGATCAAGCGCTGTTTGCTTACGTTACTTTATTTATAATTAAACTTAGTCTTTCCGTTAGTAGAAGAGGTGGCCCAAAACCCTTTCTTCAACAAATGTTTTACTCAATCAAATTGTTTGGTCCGGATTTGAGCATTGACGAAACTGTAGTGTGTCAGAATAATTACAAAACAAGCATCAAAGTTGTCGTGTGTGAGTCTGGCCAATCATGAAATAGCTGTGTCGTCATTTGAAGCCGTGCAGTTGCTCTTGAGAAAATGCGCTTGGCTACACAGCCGGCAGTTCTCGAATCGATCTCACGGTACTTTGATGGCTACGTCACAGTGACCTAGCCTCGGCGCCGTCTCAAGTCGGACAAAAGGTCTAACCAGAATTCACTGTTTCAAGTCAGCCGCCTGCAGCCAGCTGCAGCGCTGCATGAAGCGAGGTCATGTCGAACGCACCTATTGTATCCATGCGTCGTGCTAATGTATTTAGACGTAGTGACGTAGGCTAGAACTGAGTACCCGTCGGCGACAAAATACACTTTTCGCCAAAATTTTTTCCTTTGTATGGTCCTAAACTGTGCAACGGAACGTAAATTCAAATACAAGCAACTCAATCGCTACCAAGACTAAACTTTTGACACCAACGTTCTCTATGTAGTCAAATATTGACCGAGGCTTAGGGGGGCAAAAATAAATAATAATATATATGTGAGATAACAAAGGTTGTGCTCCTTGCCGAAGGCAAAAGCACACCCAATAAAATAAAATATAAGTTGCCGTAATTTAGAATATAACAATACAAATATTTTAAAAAATACGAAAAATACAAATGTACAATATATAATGATGTAATGCAGTGCAAAATGCAATGACTCACAATGATCGCTTCCAGCAAACTTCTTTTGAATTAGCCATTTCCTTCTAAATAAATGTCAAGCTTCTTTACGTTTTTTTGGGGGGCATATTTTCAGTTAGCAGATGGTACTGTTTCAATCGTGATTCCATCTAATACTCCTGCCAGTGACAGTATAGGACGATTTTTACACCGGACAATTTTTACACCGAATAGCCCAATATGTTCGTTTGATACTTTTCAACTGAGGCTGCTATAGCTTATCACTATTCCCTCTTGCAGGGGAAATGAGAAGGCAACCGTTTTATTCTACAATTAACTTTTTGTATTTTGAAGTGTAAATGAGCAGCAACACATGTATGCTTTTAAATCTATGCAATCCTCATAAATAATAAGTAGCCATTTTTATATCAAATATACAGAAATATCAGTTGTAAAAATGTGTTTATAAACGGACCCATCTGCTATCAGGCCGGGATTTTCAGGCACACACGCAGACTGCAGGGTTGATGCAATAATTGTTTATTTGCCAAATATAACAGGTAGTCCAACGGAAGGGTAGTCCACAAAGAGAATCCACAGAACAAATAATCCACAGGGAAAGTGTAGAGACAGGTAACGTACTCACGAAACTCCATGACCGAGTGAAGAGGGAAGGACACCCAGTGCTTAAATAGGAAGTAGTAATCACCCCAGGTGTGCCCAGTTAGAAGAAAGGTAGTGTTTAGGTGCTCTAGAGTGAGTGTCGCCCTCTAGAGGACTGGCGACCCTGCACGGACGTGACAGGACCCCCCCTCCGAGGGACGACTCCAGACGGCCCAGGGGAAGAGGCCCGAAACCGTTGGATGAGGGATTTGTCCACAATGTTCCTGGCGGGGATCCAGCTGCGCTCATCCGGCCCATACCCCTCCCAGTCCACCAAGTACTGCGTGGATCGCCCGACCTTGCGTACATCCAGAAGCCGGTGAACGGTGTAGGTGAGACCACCGGCAAGGAACATGGCGGGTGGCGGGGCCGGAAGCTCCGGACATAGAGGGGAGGAGGAGGCCGGCCGTAGTGCGGAGCGATGGAAGACGGGGTGAACCCGCATAGCACGTGGCAGCTCCAAATGGAAGGCCGTCTTGGATATCCTCCGGAGGATCCGGAACGGTCCGACGTACCGTGGGGCCAATTTTCGGGTCTCCCCTTTCAGGGCCAGGCTCTTCGTGGACAGCCAGACTCGCTGGCCAACCTTCAGGGTCGAACCCGGGCGACGTCGCCGGTCTGCCTGTTTCCTCATCAGTCTTTGAGACTGGAGCAAGGCCCGACGAGCCTGCTGCCAGCGGTTGCGGAGGCGAGCCACCGAGCTGCGAGCCGCGGGCACCTCTGGGGAGGAGGGGAACAAGTGAGGGGGATATCCCCACATGATCTCGAAGGGGGAGGCAGCCGTGGCAGCGCTCCACTGTTGGTTGTGGGCAACCTCGGCCCACAGAAGGTTCTGACTCCACCTGGTGGGATCTTTGGCTGTATAGCACCGGAGGTAGATTTCGAGTGCCTGGTTGACCCGCTCCGTCTGCCCGTTGGACTGGGGGTGGTAGCCCGAGGTCAGGCTGACTGAAGCTCCCAAGTTACCCCAAAACGCCTTCCAGAATCGTGCCACGAACTGGGGACCCCGGTCACTGACGAGATCTTCTGGGGGTCCGTGGTAGCGCACCACCTCTCTCACCAGAATCTCAGCCGTCTGTTTGGCCGTGGGGAGTTTGGTCAGGGCAATGAAGCGGGCGGCCTTGGAGAAACGATCCACCACCACGAGGATGGCGGTGTTCTCTTGTGACGGGGGGAGCCCCGTAATGAAATCGAGGGAGATGTGGGTCCATGGGCGATGTGGAACCGGAAGGGGTTGTAGGAGTCCTGCAGGCCTGCGGTTGTCAGGTTTGGCCACCATGCACACCGTGCAAGCCGCCACATACTCCATCACATCCTGACGGTGTTTCGGCCACCAGAATCGTCTCCGGAGTAATTCCAGGGTGCGTCGAACCCCAGGATGGCCGGCCAATTGGGAGGCGTGTGCCCACTCTAAGGCCTTAGTGCGACAGGGTGGAGGCACAAACAGAAGGCCCTTAGGAGTCTCCATGGGAGCCGGTGTCAGTCCTTGTGCCCGTTGAATCTCCTCCTCCAGAAGACATCGTACGGCTGCCACGACTTTAGAGGAAGGGATGATGGGTTCCAACACTGCTGGCTCGACCTCCGATGTATGGAGGCGTGACAGGGCATCGGCCTTCCCGTTCTTGGAACCTGGGCGGTAGGTGACCACAAAGTCGAAACGACTGAAGAAAAGGGCCCAGCGGGCCTGTCTGGGGTTCAGTCGTTTGGACTCCCCGATGTACTCCAGGTTTTTGTGGTCGGTGTATATGAGGAACGGGTTGGCTGCGCCCTCGAGCCAGTGACGCCATTCCTCTAGCGCTAGTTTGATGGCTAGCAGTTCCCGGTTACCCACATCGTAGTTGCGCTCCGCCGGGGAGAGAGCTCGGGAGAAGAAGGCACATGGGTGGAGCTTGCTATCCTCTGCTGCACGCTGCGACAGCACCCCCCCTACCCCAGAGTCTGAAGCATCGACCTCTACCACAAAAGGCAGGGCTGGATCTGGGAGAGTGAGGATCGGTGCCGTGCAGAACCGTTGCTTGAGGTCCTCGAAGGTCTTCTGAGCAGCCTCCGTCCACAACAACCGGCGGGGACCCCCCCGAAGCAGCGCTATGATAGGGGACGCCCGGGCACTATAGTTTCGGATGAACCGCCGGTAGAAATTGGCGAACCCCAGGAACCCCTGGACCTGTTTGATGGTGGTAGGGACTGGCCAATCCACGATGGTCTTGACCTTGTCAGAGTCCATAGAGAGACCCTGGGGCCCGACTACGAACCCCAAGAAGGTGGTGGAAGCGGAGTGGAACTCGCACTTTTCCACCTTGCAGAACAGCCGGTTCTGTAGGAGGGCCTTCAGGACGGCTCGGACGTGGCCGACGTGTTCCTGGAGTTACTTGGAGAAGATGTGTATGTCGTCCAAGTACACGAACGCGCACACCTCCAGGAATTCACGTAGAACGTCATTGATGAGATTCTGAAAGACCGCAGGACTGTTCGACAATCCAAACGGCATCACCAGGTATTCATAGTGTCCGTTGGGTGTGATGAAGGCGGTCTTCCACTCATCTCCGTCTCGAATGCGAACCAGGTGATACGCGTTCCTGAGGTCGAGTTTGGTGAAAACTGTGGCACCTTGGAGGCGTTCGAAGGCGGTGGACATGAGGGGCAATGGGTACTTGTTTTTCCGGGTGATGTTGTTCAGTCCCCGGTAGTCGATGCACGGCCTCAGTCCGCCGTCCTTTTTCCCAACGAAGAAGAAGGGTGCTGCAGCCGGTGACGTGGAAGGGCGAATTAGCCCGAGGCGCAGTGCATCTATGATGTAGTCCTTCATTGCCTGGCTCTCCGAGACAGAAAGGGAGTAGAGACGCCCCCTAGGGGGAGAGGCTCCAGGCAAGAGGTCGATGGCGCAGTCATACGGCCGATGAGGAGGGAGAGTGGTGGCCTTCTTCTTGCTGAAGACCTCCTCTAGATCGTGGTAACAAGCCGGGACCATGGACAGGTCTGTTCGTTCTGGCGGAGCCAAGATGTTCACGCTTGGAGAGGCGTCAGCCGACAGAACAGGAGACGCAGTGATGGGGAACGAGGTTCTGGAGTGTTCTTCCGCTGTGGTGACGCGGGAAACACAGGGTGTAGTCAGTGGGGGAGCTAGGAGGTGACCCGCCGTGGCGCAAGCGGGACCCCAGTGGAGTAGTGAGCCAACAGCCCACGCGAACTGAGGTTCGTGGACTGCTAGCCAGGGGTAACCCAGCACCACAGGGTCCTGCGGGGTGGTGGTGAGCCAAAAGCGGATGGTCTCTTGGTGGTCATTATGAGAGGACATGATTAGAGGAACAGTCACTCGTTCCAGATGTCCAGAGCCCAAAGGGCGACCGTCCAGTGCCTGGACCGCCTGGGGAATGGCCACCGGGGTAGTTGGAATCCCCAGCTGTTTAGCCAGGGTGATGTCCATCAGGTTGACTGCCGCGCCGGAGTCCACCAAGGCAGTGAGGGAGGCAATGGGATGGTCCTTGCCGATGTGACGGAGGCGTATAGGGATGGAGAGACGGTTGGCGGGTCCAGGGGTCTTAGCGCTACCACTCATCAGAGGCCCTGGATCCCTTGACGAGTGCTGTCTTTCCCCTGAAGGTCTGGACAGAGGTGTACCTGGTGCCCGGAGGACCCACAGTACATGCACAGACCTCTTTGGAGACGGCGGGTGCGTTCTTCGCGACTCAGCCGGAGGCGGCCCAGCTCCATGGGTTCTTCGGGTAACCGGGTCGGTGCTGGAGTGGTGATGGGTGTGACCGGCCTTGGCAGGAAGGTCGTCATAGGGGCCCGGTTCTCACGGCGGTCCCGGCGACGTTCCTGAATGCGAGCATCGAGGCGGATTGCTAAGTTGATCAGCTCGTCAAGCGACTGTCCCCAGTCACGGTTGACCATCTCATCCTTCACAGCCTCCTGTAGGCCGCGGTAAAAGGCTGAACGCAGGGCTTGGTCCCCCCAGCCACTCCGGATTGCCACGGTGCGGAACTCGACGGCGTACTGGGCTACGGACTGGGTCCCCTGGTTGATGGTAAGGACTCGTTGTGCTGCCTGGTCCTCGGTGCGCCCTGTGTCGAACATCAACCCCAGGCGACGCAGGAACAGCTGGCTGTCACTTGCCTCGGGCAGCTGGCAATCCATGACCGCGGTTGCCCACTCCAGGGCTGATCCCGAGAGTCGGGAGATGATGTAGCCCACCCTCGCTGGGTCAGTGGGGAAGAGACGTGCTTGGTGGAGAAAGATCTGCGCACACTGAAGCATAAAGCCCCGGCAGGCTGTAGGTTCCCCAGAGAACAGTTGGGGGGCAGATAGAGGTATGGTAATGGCGGGAGAAACATCAGGCAGAGCAGGGGCAGCGTGGGCGTTGGGACCAGCCCCACTGCTAGGATCCGAGGTTGGTGGATCAGGGGGAGGTCGTGCACACAGCCCCTGAACAGTAGTGTTTAGTTGCTGCATTGCCAGCTCCAACTGGCTCAGTCGCGGTGCATGGGCGTTGAGGATAGCGCCCAGCTGAGTGATAGCGTCCCTGATCTCCTGCAGCTCTGCTGTGCCTTGGCTTGACTCGGTCATGCTATCAGGCCGGGATTTTCAGGCACACACGCAGACTGCAGGGTTGATGCAATAATTGTTTATTTGCCAAATATAACAGGTAGTCCAACGGAAGGGTAGTCCACAAAGAGAATCCACAGAACAAATAATCCACAGGGAAAGTGTAGAGACAGGTAACGTACTCACGAAACTCCATGACCGAGTGAAGAGGGAAGGACACCCAGTGCTTAAATAGGAAGTAGTAATCACCCCAGGTGTGCCCAGTTAGAAGAAAGGTAAGTGTTTAGGTGCTCTAGAGTGAGTGTCGCCCTCTAGAGGACTGGCGACCCTGCACAGACGTGACATCTGCAACCGACGCAAGCAAGCACACCCAACAATTTCCACAGAAATTGTACCCTCTCTAGTTGGGTGTGCTCACGCCTTCGGAGAGCACAACCATTGTTCTCTCACTTATATATTTATTATTTTTGCCCCCTTTAGGATGCCTCAATATTTGGACTACATAGACAACGTTTGTGTCAAAAGTTTTATCTTTGTAGCGATTGAGTTGCTTGAATTTTTATTTACGTTCCGTTGCAGGGTTTAGGCTGAACTTACGCTTAAGCCCAATTTATACTTAGGTCGCCGACACTTTTGAAAAGGTCGCCGACAGAAATGACATCACGGTCGACACTTTTAACCGTCGCTTGGAAGTGTCGCCAACAAGGAGAAATTTCTACTGGCGCTGATGTCGTCACATAGTGTCGCGCAAGTGTGATTGGCTAGATACACCTCACACGTTGTCATTGTTTGAATTTTCAGCTAGCGCTCAACAGCTGTTTTCTAACAGCTGATTTCCAACAGCATAAACGCATATAAAAACAGATGTTTTGATGGAGGAAAGATTGGCGGAGCAAGCCAGAAAATATCCTCACCTCTATAATGCCTCACTGCCGTTTTATAAAACAATTCAGTTTACATCGTCCGCCTATGTCAGAACGTCCAGTGTCACGCGAACATTGAGCACAGGCGACGGTTTGCCGAAGTATAAATGCAGCAGCCTGAGCGACACTTTTTTGTTTTCGTCGGCGACCTTTTCAAAAGTGTCTGCGACATAAGTATAAATTGGCCTTTAGGCGTAAACCAATGCAGCGGGGTCAGACATAATGATAATGTGCATTTATTTACAAGTGCGTATAGGCAAGCCGTAGTTAACATATTTATATATACAACGAATAGACAATTAAACGTACCAGAACGAACAGGACACGGAGGAGGGACTATGAGCGATTCCCAATGATACAGACAAAGTGCACTATGCTAAAGACCGAACCGGCCCTGTTGGAAAACCACTGAATAAACCTACCAATATCTCCATCCTAAACTGACTACACTAAACTGTAAGTTACAAAAGGTGCTGGGGGAACCGCTCCTAAACAACTGTACATAACATCGGTAATCTACGTGTTGAAGAGTATATCCATGGGTCTCTACCCTAACTCCCTTCTCACTTTACACATCTGGACAGCAACACATTTATGCTTGACGATGACGCGTCTAATCAGGTGCGATGTGACACAGCCGCTTCAGCTCCGGATCTCGACGTCGGCACGCGCACTCCGACGTCAATACCCGCACCGTTAAAGGAGCGCCTAGTGAAGGGTTGAGATTCTTTTTGTCTATTCAAATAGGCCTATGTAATGCTAGTTTTCAATGACACAAGTCTGTGTTCTAGAAAGAGCGGTCTGGAGTCGCAGAGGTCCGATAATATCAGTTTTAATGCAGCAGTTGGAAATCAAGTACAGAGCTCTGGGGTTGTCTACGTTTCCCTAACCGCAACAATGTTAGGGCTGGTTCACGAAGTCCAACTGGCTATCTGTCCCTGTCCCAGGATATATTATAGGCTACAGTGCCGTCATACAAAATGATCAAAAGAGGGTTGAGCTTTCTCATGCGGGAGTTGTTCTTGCTGGCGCGCCCCACGCTCCGGTGCCATCTCAGCCCGGCTTCAAGGTTGCTCCTAAAATGAAGAGATTAGGACACAAAATACAGCCTGTTCCCCACACTGTGTGTGAGACACAATGTTTAAGCCTAAGCAAACTTCTAAGTTCATAAAACATTACTTTAATAAGCACAATGTATAATGTTAACAAGCACAATATATTCTTTAAGACATGCATCCTTTATAAAGTAGTACGAACATTGTTCTTGTGCTATGATGCATTCAGTGATTAAGAAGCCACAAATATTGATAGCCCTTGATAGAATTGGTGGCCCACAGATGTCTGGAATTATAGAAGGTGCAGTGCCCGTGATGCAGCTGGTGATGACAGTTCATGTATTGTGCTGTAATGTAGTGTACATTCTTTAATCCCTCTTTTGATCTCTGAAAACACCAGAGATCAATCAACATAGCTCAAGCCAACCACCTCATCCTGGTCAGCCAGCCCCAGCAACGGCATTTGGAACCCCGCCTTCGGGTTCTCCACAGCTAAGACAATGATCCGGTTGCAAAGGGACCTGATGCATGGGATACAGCAACACCCACACAGAGCAAACATGCACAACATACCAAATATGGAGAGGAAGACAGAGACAATTCATGTTGATATTGATATAACACACTCTGAAGTAAAATAGCGGAAACCTTCTTAGTCCAGTACAATTCTAGTGTGGTCAAGCAGTATCACTCTTGACCTAGTCGTAACCCTCTTTTCCAGACTCTCACCTTCGTGAGACACCTGGCCCTTCTCCACCAACTCCTGCAATGTCCGACTGGGGTCTGGGGCAGCAGAACACATGCTCCAGTGGTACCACGTACTCCCTTTCCCCAGCACCCTTAGGGCGTGCTAGGTCCTCTCGATGACCTTGAATGGTCCTGTCCACGAGGTTCTGTCCACTTCCTCTTAATGGCTTGACCATCCAGTCAGTGAAGGCCTTGACTGGATCCTGTACTGTCCCCCGTTTCTCCTGTACCTTTTTTATGTTGAGGGTGATACCAAAGCAGACAGCTGATCATAGTATGGTGGATGTGCCAACTCACCAGCCCAGCTCCCGGTCCCAGAAACTGTCGCCCCGTCAGAAGTTCATATGGGGTGAATCCTGTAGAGGTGTTCACTGAACTTGTGATGGCTGTTAGGGCAATAGGGAGAGCATCTACCCAATTCATGTTAGTTGTTGCACAGATTTTGGTCCACTTGCTTTCCAGATTCTAATTCATGAGCTCAACCTTTCCCTGTGACTGGGGGTGATGCACTGTCCCAAACGCGTGCACCAACCCCAGACTCCGTTCTACCAGTTGGAAATGTTTTAGTATTAGGTAGTGATTGGTATAGCAGTGTTGATTAGCAGTATAGTTATCATTCTTTCACAAATCCCTCCTTTCACTTCGTGGTGTCAACATTAAAAACTGGATATTTTAAAGTTTCATAGAATCCCTCCTTTCACACCCTTTAAACACCCTTTCACACCCTTTAAACCCTTTATATATCCCATTATGGAACACAATGCTTACAACGATAATAATGAGACTATGCAGCGTTATGGCCAAGTGGTGTGGACACACTGGACACAGTGGGAAAACCCTAATGATGTTATAGGGGAAAACCCACCGTCACTCCGCAGAGTGGACATTCGACATCCATGTACCCACGGCAGACCTGGACATACTCACAGGTCCCCTTCACCACATACATACAACTTTAGCCAAGCTTTTAGAATTGTAATAAAATAAATTACATTAGAAAAAACTCTAGAAATGAGAGAGATCCTTTAAAGTTTAGAAATGTAATAAAATAAAATAAATTCGAAACATATAGTAAAACTAAAAATTAGACAGGTTATTTTAAAGTTTTCATTGGATTGGATTCCTCCCTCTAAAAGGTGTGACAACCAACACAAATGTCAATGCTTCACTTCAGCCAAGCCTTTAATCATTATAAGAAAAATAAGAGGATATGGTAAAATAAGAAAAACCCAAAGTATAATAAGACACATTTAAAGTTTTGGTTAAGAAATATACAAAATTTAAAATAAGAAAAATAAAGACTGTTGTTGCACCAGTCATGCCTTTCACCTGCTGCCTCACAAAATAGTTTAATCTCACCACACTATCATTTCATCTCAAATAAAACTGTGTCTGCTGCTCTGTTAAAGCGTTGGTCAGTCTCCCTGTCAGGTTCTTAATGCAAGCTATGCAGCAGCAACTGCACACAATCAGGATAGCTACCGTCACTGCCCCCACCACTGAGACAATAACAGATGTCCATCTACTGAACCATGATTGTAACATTGTGGTGAAGTAGCTGTCCACTCCATTGTTCTCAGCCAGCTCCTTACTCAAATATGTTAGCTCCTTCAATGCCCTGAATACAGAGCCGTCTGGTGCAGTGTTATTAGGGATAAACATGCAGCATAAAGTTCCAAAGACAACCATAGTATAGTTACTCAATACCCAACCTCCTCGTTTGACTCCTCCACTCTTTGGTTGACTGCTTCAACTGGAACAGAATTTAGCAGAAGATACCTCTTTTCTAGTTAGCATCAGGTTTAAGTTATGGAATTACATATGATCTTCCATAATTCAATTCAAATGTTGTTAATGCATGTGGTATGGGAACTAGGAAAAACTTCAATCCACTCAGTAAACATATCTATAATTACCAGGCAGTATTTTCCCTACAGATTTCTTATTGTCAAAGATATGAAAAACCATTGACATTATACCAAACCAGAATGTAATCTGTATGCTTCTCAAATGAAATATAGACCAAATAATGTTCTTAATGTAGCTATTAACCAAACATTCTTCCCCAACTATATTTTTATACAGGTCAGATAGGTAGAACTTCATAACTCGTTTTGCTGCAGTTCAAAACGAGCCAATTAGCTCAAACCATCATAACCACAATTTCTTGGCCTCCCAAATTATTTCACAACTGAATGTTACAATACCCCTCTTCATGCACTAATACCATGTATTAATATAACATTATCACAGCCTAACTGTTTATCCCAAACAGTATGCCAGGCTCTGATAAAACTCAAAAATACAACTTTAAACCAAAGTACAATTAAACTCAAAATAAAAGTACATTTAGTTATGTTCTCTTTCTTATTTTTAACCAAATTACATCTAATACCTTTATAAAAACTCTTAAAAACCCATATTCATTGTGTCCTCTTCAAAACATCAGTGTTTAAACCAATCATCTCTTCACATCCACAAAACGTTCTCTTGTTTCATTTCATAACCTTCCATGTTATTAATTTAATTTGTTACGTTTGATTTTAGTTTGCAAATGATTTAACCTAAGTTTCGTTAGGATTAGTTAACATAGACTCGCCCTTGTTCTCCAGAAGCCTATCTCTCTCTCTCTTCCCCTCCCCACACGCTCTCAACCTACCATCTTGTATTCCACTCTCATCATAGTATAGGACTGTACACTGTTCAACTCAATCTGACTCCATTCAAATATGACAAATATCTTGTATAGGAGAGGACAAAAAAGAAGCACACTCCTCTCTATATTTATTTAACACAATCTGACTCCACTCAAATATTACTATTAGGAACTTTAACCCCTTCTCGACAGGACTCAAACTTGTCACTTCTAACCCACAACCCACACAACCCACACAACCGGTACCGGGATTAACAGTTTTGACACACAACACAGAACAGGGACTCGAACCCTTGAGACACATAAAACACAGTTCGAGGACTCTAACCTCAGGGACTCGAACCCTTTCGAGGACTCTAACCTCAGGGACTCGAACCCTTTCGAGGACTCTAACCTCAGGGCCTCGAACCCTTTCGAGGACTCTAACCTCAGGGCCTCTAACCCTTTCGAGGACTCTAACCTCAGGGCCTCTAACCCTTTCGAGGACTCTAACCTCAGGGACTCTAACCCTTTGATGGAAACTAAGTTGATTTCCCACCACTGTTGTTTGACTAGGTACGATGAGACATAGTAATCATCTAAATTTGGTTCTCAGTTCCGAATAGCAGTACTTTGAATTAACAGGCGTCTGCTTACCTTTTTTATGTTGAGGGCCCCCTGACGATTACGTCTGCCTCCTCGTACCGGTGTATGGGTCTCTCTCCCGATCTGTCGGTCGGGCCGGAACCCTCTGGACTCCCTCTTTTCAGCGTCGGGTCACCAATTGAAGGGTTGAGATTCTTTGTGTCTATTCCAATAGGCCTATGTAATGCTAATTTTCAATGACACAAGTCTGTGTTCTAGAAAGAGTGGTCTGGAGTCGCAGAGGTCCGATAATATCAGTTTTAATGCAGCAGTTGGAAATCAAGTACAGAGCTCTGGGGTTGTCTACGTTTCCCTAACCGCAACAATGTTAGGGCTGGTTCACGAAGTCCAACTGGCTATCTGTCCCTGCCCCAGGATATATTATAGGCTACAGTGCCGTCATACACAATGATCAAAAGAGGGTTGAGCTTTCTCATGCGGGAGTTTTTCTTGCTGGCGCGCCCCACGCTCCGGTGCCATCTCAGCCCGGCTTCAAGGTTGCTCCTAAAATGAAGAGATTAGGACACAAAATACAGCCTGTTCCCCACACTGTGTGTGAGACACAATGTTTAAGCCTAAGCAAACTTCTAAGTTCATAAAACATTACTTTAATAAGCACAATGTATAATGTTAATAAGCACAATATATTCTTTAAGACATGCATCCTTTATAAAGTAGTACGAACATTGTTCTTGTGCTATGATGCATTCAGTGATTAAGAAGCCACAAATATTGATAGCCCTTGATAGAATTGGTGGCCCACAGATGTCTGGAATTATAGAAGGTGCAATGCCCGTGATGCAGCTGGTGATGACAGTTCATGTATTGTGCTGTAATGTATTGTACATTCTTTACTAGACACGCACACAAACAAAACATACACACCCTACAGGCAGGAGTGGGAGCCGTAACAGGCAAAAAGTGCCTTGTGTCAACAAAGGGTACCCAGTAGGGATGGGAAGATTCACCGATTCACATCGGTGCATCGGCATAAAAGCTCACAATGCGATGGCCCGGATCAAAATAGTGTGCACCGAATATGATGTGGGATGAAATCGCGATGCATCGTTTCTAATATCTTTGCATCGGTATAATCCGATGTATTGATATATAATTATGTGTATGCGAACACCTTTAGTATTTAGAAATGTCACCAATTATTTGTGACCTATAATTTTATATTTAGATAGTTTCTTAAGTGCGCTCTCATCTCCACTGCGGTCAGTGGCCGATTCACGTGAAGTCTCTCGGACAAGTTTCGCGCATGTTGGAGGCATGTTCGGGCGAGTGTTATCATGGCGGAGGAAGAGTTACACGTTCCTACGAATTGCAATAAATCCAAGGTTTGGCAACACTTTGTATTTTACAAGAAAGATGGGCAATTTTACAAGACCCATGCGATTGGTAAGATATATCCTGCTGCTATAAAGTACACAGGCAGCATGGCTAATTTAGGTAGTCACCTGAAGAGGTTACATGGTATTTGTGTGGAGAGGTCTGCCTTCCCCTCGGATTCAGCTATGGCTACAGTCAGTGGCTAGCTCCACCGGTCCCCCTAGCAAGAATATGAAGCTATTCTCCGACAAAACAAATCCCTGTTGTGTACGACAAAGTAAGACGAGAGATAGCTGAGTCATTGAGAACAATCTTAAAGTAGGATGTATGAGTTCAATTTAGTGTGTAGTGTTATGACAGTGTTTACAGCAGCTTGTGACTGCCAGTAATAGTTTACCCATGTTTACATTCAGAGAACACATACAAAAGGAAAGAAGGACTGGTTTAAGGCAAGGTCCAGGCCTGATGTTATTTTATCTTTTGTCAGAGACTTTGTTTAAAATAAAACTTTCACTTGTTTAGTTAATTGATGGTTTGCAGTCTGACAAATAAATAAATCATAGCATAACTGTAAATCATTATGTACCATATTAAATTGCATAGCATCATATTCCCTTTGCATCGCATCTCATTGAATCGCATCGTGTCGAATCGCACTGCATCGCAATAGGGGTGAATCGTATCACATTAGTAGTTGCTTTAATGTATCGGATCGTTGGCAGTGCATCGAGATGTGTATCGCATCGTCCTCAGTGATGGAGATGCACATCCCTAGTACTCAGTGCTAGCCTACGTCACAACAACGCATGGATACAACGTGCATAGATGTGCTGTTGCACAGCGAGTATCATATCGCGCGGTGGTGTACTAGCAGCATCATACATGTACATTTCAGCAAATCAAGACTTGCATGTACAGTAAGTAATGTCACATTAAAGAATGTATTTAAACTCAAGCTTGTATGGTGCGTAGCTGGCTTCAGTGTGTCGCCGGCTTCAGTGCCACAGCCTAAACTTTATGTCAAAAGAAACATTCTCATTTCCGGTACTGTGAAGTGCACAGCGAGTATCGTATCGTGCCGTGGTAGACTAGCAGCACATGTACATTTAGTCTAATCAATAGATCCCTCTGTTTCATCCTGTTTCTCTTGAGTAAGGCTGAGGAAGGTGGGCCATTTGGCTGCCTCCTTATTCCCCCATGGGGAGAAGGAGACGGTACCAAGCCTTTGAAGCTCATCCAGAAAGATAGGGGCATTCTATAAGGCGTCATATTTTGCAAAGTCAGGGGTTGTGCTAATGTAATGACTCTGTACTACACATCTCAGTGAACTAAATGTATCAATTTCTGTGCAATTGTTGAGTCCCACAGCTCAGAACTGACTCCAAAATCTGTGTGAATTCAGATTCTGGGTGATACAGAGCAGATGAGACAAATGAAACGAGAAGAAAGGTTTCTCTCCGTATATCCAAATGAATGACAGTGGATTCAAGATAAGACTCCAAGGTGGAGCCTGCTCTTGTCCTGTGCCTGTGACATATTTGCTGTGACATTTACGTCACTGCCTGGGCCTGGCTTTTACCCACTAGGGAGATGTCTCTCAGAGTTAGCCTCCTTTTCACTTCAGCCCCGGCCACAGGGCACACTGGATGGGGGAAGGTCCTCCTGCTTCTTACATACCGTACACCCTTGTACAGTACATGCTGGTGTGTAAGCCTGCAATTACATTTATCAGTTTGAACCATCACATGCATATATGTGTAAAGTTACAGTATACACAAGATTGTGTAGAAGGGAAAAAAAGCTGCTCTTTGAAGAATAAAATAGTAAAGGGAGACAAGGTCTTTCAGTAGCTCAACGTAGCTCGGATGGTTTATTTAGCAAGGCAAGTAGTGCATTCACAAACACATACAACGGAAGACATTCCTTAAAGCCCCAAGTCCTGCTTTTATAGTCTAAAATGAGGATATTTCCCACCCCTTCTATAAGGTTCTAGAAGGTCTTTAACGCCTCCGTAACTCCTGGCTACTAAAGTATTGACACACTCTTCTACTGGAAACCCCCAGAAAGCCCCTCCTTTACATGTTCCAGTTTTACCTCAACGCACCCCAAGTAAGTGACCTAATCTCAACCCAGAGTGTTTCCCGCTCCCCCTTGACTACACCACTCCATTATTATATAAAATACACACAGCCCATTCCTCTCAAAACCACACACTCTCTCCCACACTACGTTTGCCAAACCTCTGCTTTCTGCATACTTTCAAATGTTCTGGCTAAAACCAGTTTAGAAGAGAGTTTTATTAACTGCGCCATACGAGTTTATTAGCTGCGTCCGCCATTTTAGGCCTCAACTCCCTGACCTCAGGTACACTGTCTGGCCTTGGCCTAGCCTACACCATAATCAAATCCCACCACAATTGAAAATGCCAATACAAACAGGTGAGCAGGTTATTCTTTTTCGATCAAAAGCCAGCTACCTATGTTGTGGAAAAAACATCACACTGGAGTACTTATGAAGATGGAGAAATTATTATGGATTATATAGTTGAAGATGAACCTCTTAATCACCTTTATTTATTATTTCATATTATTATTTATCTTTATATGCTATATTATTTAAAACCAGATACATAGCTGTTTACTGATTAATAGTGCCACTAAAATCATACGAAATAAAGGCCAAGATAGAGGTTGAGTGCCTGAGAGGAAAGTATGCGTGTAGGCTTCTCCCCGAAAGAACTACAAGGCCCAAAAGCTAAGAACTACAGAGCCCAGATAGCATAGGACAGATGTATGGTTTAAAACTCAGCAGCCATGTGCAGCGGGAGCCGAGAGTGAGACACAGCATAGGAATGGGGAACTTTTGGAGAATTCACTGATCATCCGACTGGGGGAGACGCAAAGTCTGCAAAACTTTGCCAACCAGGGACCAATGCATATATACATGTATGACCAACTTTAAAGCACCAATGGTAAAATCTCAGAATAATAGGAAAGAAAATATATAAGAGAATGTCCGGAGAAGAATCTTCAGTCTGATCCCTCGGGATCTTGCTCACTGTTTGTGGGAGTCGAACCGTTGTGTTGGATTCAAATAAACGCTCTTTGTTTCACATTTTTGGCTGCTGGTTCCGTGCTGTTTCCACATTTTTAAAGAACTCTGTGCAATAGAATTTTCGACTACACCTAACTAAGATAAATACAGTATTTAAAATTGATACTTAATTTCAGTATTAATGGGAGGTCGTTGTAGGTTTCTGCTTAAATAACCTCTGACATCTGTATTCGGATCAGAGCGTATAGTGTCCTACTGAGTGTACATCGTGAAGGTCTCCTGACTGTAAGAAAATTCAGACTTGTTTAACTTTTGTTGTGTTTAAGCTAAAACTTGTGTCAGGGTAGAGCCAGAGACAGCAGTTATACAGGCCGTTAAAGTACAGTGCCTTGCATAAGTATTCACCCCCCTTGGACTTTTTCCCATTATGTACTGTTACTAACTGGAATTCAAATAGACTTAAATAAACTTTTTCCCGTTTGATCAACAAAACATGCATAGTACTTTGGAGGTGCAAAATAAATTTTATTGTGACACAAACAATAATGAGAACAAAAAAGTTGACATCTGTTGGGTGCATAAGTATTCACCCCCCTGTGTCAATACTTGGTAGAACCCCCTTTCGCTGCAATTACAGCTGCAAGTCTTTTGGGGTATGTCTCTACCAGCTTTGCACATCTAGAGATGGAAAGGTTTGTCCATTCTTCTTGGCAAAAAAGATGAAGCTCAGTCAGATTGGATGGAGACCGTCTGTGAACCGCAATCTTCAAGTCTTGCCATAGATTCTCTATTGGATTGAGGTCTGGGCTTTGACTGGGCCATTTTAAGACATTAACATCCTTTAATCCAAACCATTCCTTTGTAGCTCTGGCTGTATGTTTAGGGTCATTGTTCTGCTGGAAGATGAACCTCCGCCCCAGTCTCAAGTCTTTTGCAGACTGCATCAGATTTTCTTCAAGGATTTCCCTGTATTTGGCTCCATCCATCTTTCCCTCTATTCTGACCAGTTTCCCTGTACCTGCTGAAGAGAAGCATCCCCACAGCATGATGCTACCACCACCATGTTTCACTGTTGGGATGGTGTGCTCAGGGTGATGGGCAGTGTTGGGTTTTCGCCACACATAGCGTTTTGCATTGAGGCCAAAAAGTTCAATTTTGGTCTCATCTGACCAGAGCACCTTCTTCCACATGTTTGCTGTGTCTCCCACATGGCTTCTGGCAAACTCCAAACGGGATTTTTTATGGATCCCTTTCAACAATGGCTTTCTTCTTGCCACTCTTCCATAAAGGCCAGATTTGTGGAGTAGACGACTAATAGTTGTCCTGTGGACAGATTCTCCCACCTCAGCTGTGGATCTCTGCAACTCCTCCAGAGTAACCATGGGCCTCCTGGTTGCTTCTCTGATTAATTTTCTCCTTGTCCGACTCTTCAGTTTGGGTGGACGGCCTCCTCTTGGTAGGTTTGCGGTTGTGCCATATTCTTTCCATTTTCTTATGATGGATTTTATGGTGCTCAGAGAGATGTTCAAAGCTCTGGATATTTTTTTATAACCTAACCCTGCTTCATATTTCTCCACAACTTTATCCCTGACCTGTTTGGTGAGCTCCTTGGTCTTCATGATGCTGTTTGTTCAGTAATGATCTCCAACAAACTCTGAGTCCGTCACAGAACAGGTGTATTTATACTGAGATTAAATTGCAGACAGGTGGACCCTATTTACTAATTATGTGACTTGCAAATGTGACTTGTGAATGCAATTGGTCGCACCAGATCTTTGTTAGGGGTTTCACAGTAAAGGGGGTGAATACATATGCACTCAACACTTTTCAGATTTTTATTTGTAAATAATTGTGAAATCCATGTAATATTTCCCCCCACTTCCAAATGATGCACTATTTTGTGTTGGTCCATTACATAAACTCACGATGAAATACATTTTAATCTGTGGTTATACCATGACAAAATGTTGAAAAGTCCAAAGGGGGTGAATACTTATGCAAGGCACTGTAGCTAGCTAGAGATCGAGTTTCAGGGTTTTCACCGCCGTGTGAAACTCTGGCTGTGTTTACATAATTAGGGTCGTTGTCAGCTGCGCCTTGCATATTTAAGGCAACTAGCACTGCTGTGGCAGCCTCTGTGCACGAAGACTCGGTCGAACAAAGACAGGGAGTCTTCCTGCGGGAGTCCTCCGAGGATGGCCGACGAGGCGGATCACCTCTTCTGATAAGTATCACCCTATTTGTATTATATTCTACCTAGAACATATTCATAGCTAGCATGTGTTTCTTCAGCATTCCCGTTCACTACAACACCCGCAGACATAGACGTAGATATGTCACAAAGTATATACGTTCCACTTCCAGGGCTCTACGCTAATGATTTCACCAAGGAGTACATGTGCTCCTAAATGAAAAAATGTAGGAGCATACAAATAAATTTAGGAGCACAGTGTTTTTTTATTGTATTAGTTTATTAAACATAACTTAACACAGGGGCATAGTTAGACCCTTTTTACAGGGGCACGTGCCCAGTATAAATTCGGCTGTGCCCCAGTAAAATCTAAAGTTTGAGTTTGAACAATTTACTTTATTAGTCAGTGCATTCATTTAGGTTGATAATCCCGAAAACAATTAACGCAGTATCTCAATCAAAGCTTGTAAAATCAAAGCAGTTAAGCGAAAACACAAACCGATGCATGTTAGCGCGCTCTTCTCCCACCCCACTGACACTGCCACTAAGATGCTGTTATCAACATTAACTGCATCACTTGACACTTGATAAGTATCACTCCCTCCTCAAATCCTTCTCCGCCCATATAACTGATGCACAAACCCACTCCTTCCTGAACAAAATTAACTGCCTCAAACCCAGTGGCGGTGCGTCCATAGAGGGCGCAAGGGCGCCGCCCCTCCTAGAATTTTTCGTAAAAAAAATTAAAAAAAAACCTTCAAAAATATGATATACCAAACTATTTAAACAAGAAATGTACTGTGTTAACGCGTTAAATGTGTGTGGGAGACCGTAAGTCCCTGTCAACAACCACTTCAATGTGACCAAATATAATATATTTCCATTCGTTATCACTGAGATAAGCCACTCCCCCCTGGAGGGGCGCCGGCCAAATGGAAGTCAATGGGAGCTCTCATACTTTTTTCATACATTTGAGAAAAACGGCTTCTCATTGGCGGAAAAAAGGGGCGATGCCGGGGCGCACGAGTGTGCGGCCAATGACATCGTTTCTTACTTATATTGACATCTGATTCGTCGAATCAGAGACCTTTATCATTCCCTCACATCCCATATAATTATCACGTATCTACGAGAGCAACATAGCTAGCAAAGGAGGATGGGCTGTAGGCTTACGGGACGTTAAATCGGATAACATCAAATCAGCCCCTCTCACCATCACCAAAGGGGTGCCACAGGGTTCTATTTTAGGCCCAACACTATTCTCCATCTACATTAACAATACAACCAGGAATGCAAGCAACTCCAAGATCCACCTATATGCTGATGACACCATCATATACTCAGAGGGCCCTTCTCTCCCCTCTGTGGCGGCCACACTACAACACAGTCTCACTTCCGTAGAACAGCATTTCCATAGCCTTCATCTTCTCCTCAACACCCAAAAAACCAAATGCATTATCTTTGACCGGAAACACGCTCCCACCTCTGTCCCAAAAATCCTCTGTGCCGACGGCTCTGAACTAGAATTTGTTTCTTGTTACAAATACCTTGGCCTCTGGCTGGATTCATCCCTCTCATTCACCACCCACATCAAGCACTTACAATCAAAAGTCAAAGCTCGTCTGAGCTTCCTTTACCGCAATAAGGCCTCCTTCACTCATGCAGCCAAACACACACTCGTCAAAATGACCATCCTGCCCATTTTTGATTACGGTGACACCATCTACAGAACTGCATCTCACTCCACTCTCAGCAAATTGGACCCACTCCACCATTCTGCCATCCGCTTTGCTACAGGGGCTCCATTCACTACTCACCACTGCAACCTCTACAACCTGGTAGACTGGACTTCCCTTCACACCAGACGGCTCCATCACTGGTTTCTGCTCATCTACAAATCCATTCTCGGCATAACACCTCTCTACCTCTCTTCTCTTCTACACCTCTTCCACCCTGCCCGTAATCTAAGGTCCAGTGCTTTCATCAACCTCTCCATCCCCACAGTCCGCACTGTCTTTGGACGCAGTGCCTTCCGGTTCGCTGCAGCCTTTGACTGGTACACCCTTCAAAACACCCTTAAACTTTCTGTCTTCACCTCTCTCTCTGTCTTCAAACTAAATCTGCATAAAATCTTAGTTGACTCCTGCACCTGCTAGTAGCCCTTCTTGTCATACCCTATTGATTAACTGTTTATTTTATTGTATTGTATTATATTGAATTTTTTTAAAGTGTATTTTATCACCAGAAAATCACCAGCCGCTACTGCTCAAACCTTCACAAACCTTTCTCCACCCTTCTTCACCTCCACCCTGACAGCAGACGACTTCTCCTCCTTCTTTGAGAAAAAAGATGCTGACATTAGCAGTCGGTTCTCTGAACCCACCTTTCCTATAGACCCTTTTACAGCCTACGTCATCAAATAGATGCGCGCGCAGGTAGGAGACGACAGTTGAGTGGTTCCCCAGCTGAGTTACCGGTAGCGAGCTTTCAAAGTTGATACAAACTCTTTCCGGCATCAACATGTCTGGTTGTTGCGTTTACGGTTGTTACAATCGATATTCCACCGGCGGAAAGTTGAAGTTTTACAGGATTCCGAAAGGATTACATCCATTTCAGAGTAATCGGCGGCGTCTGTGGTTGAAGGCGATCAAACGAGTGGACTGGAATGAGACAATTATCAAAAATGCTCGGGTCTGCGGCGCTCACTTTATATCAGGTAAGGTTATCTATCTACTCAAATAAAGCTGTCAATGGTTCAGGTAAGTCTGAATGCTCCTCATCAGAGTCAGATGATGCAGTGTCCGTGTCGCTGTTTTCCAGGCTTGTCAGCACTGCTGCACCTGGGTCCACAACCAGCAGTTCCCGGATGTCATCTTCTGTCAACACTGATAATAGAGCAAACAAATTCAAAATTATTGTGCTGCATAATGTTCACATTTGAAGAATTCTTAAACAGTTAAGCAGAGCTTTAAACACGCAGGTGTACAATAGATAACAAACACTCTGATTTCTAGAATCAGTCATCTGAATCGAAATACAAAGACATATCAAAACTAACTTAACAAATTATACTTTACGCCCGTCCCCTGACTAGTTTTACTGCATTTGTGTTTTCTATTTTCTTTCTGTACATAGGCTGTGCATTTGTATATCAGTTTTATGTTTCTCTAAGTGAGTCAAGCTTGTATATTTGTTATTTTTTCCATTATTCCTGGTGGGGCCTCTTGGACCAGATCAATATTGTAAATAAGACACTGTTGTTCTTAATGTTTTATCTGGAAAAATAAAGGTTAAATAATAATTTTTTTAAATACTGTCGTTATTCAAACTGTCTTTTGGCCTTTTCATCTCTGCATCACCAATTAATACCTTTCTCAGGCAGGCTACATTATTGTGTCAAAACACAGGAGTATTCATGAGAACTATTTAAATGCACTGGCAAAAGGAAACTTATCCAGGCTCTGTAAACTATTACATGCCTCTGGGTGTGCCACTATTCTTTCTAGCAGATGTTGAAGCTGCTGGAAGCTGCCTGCCTAGCCTCTTTGCTTTGTGGAAGCTGATTTCCCTCAACGGAGCTGGTCTGACTTCTTTCCTGCTGATGTCTTTCCACATGCACGCTCCAGAAGTAACCGCTGCTTTCTCTGTCCTTCCCATCCTAACATATAGCTCGACTTTGAACAATATTGCAGCCGCATGGCTGCAGCATGACCCTAGCCTGAAATTTAACAGAAATAAAGTAAACATACTGGCTGCTCCACAATTTTATGACCGGGGCTTGAAAGTAACATTTGTTCTCAGCTCTGGCTGAAGTAGGTAAACATCTGACTTACTAGACATGTGAGCATATCCAACCTAAGCTTAATCAGGTTTTGAATATAACTGAATGATATGGCTGTTGACATTTTGAAAACTGTTGCCAAGTTTATGGAAATGTTAGTTTCAAACCCTGGTTATGTGAACGTTAAATCTGACTGTCTGTATTTCATAACAAACTGACACAGATGATGACGGTTATTAATATCAAACTGATAAAAACGATCCGATTGTATATAGTATATCACGTATATATAAAGTATTTAATATTTTAGCAGAGTAACATTCACTCTGATTCACAAAGTGTTCAAACTATATGAACAAGTACTTTTTAATCATCTAACTGACATTAACTGAATGGCAGGACGTCGCATGTAAGCTAACCTAGCCAACTAAACTGTCATACCGTGATCCACGGCAAAAGTGAATGTACGTATGTGGAAACGAGGCAAGTTAAAACTGAAAGGACAGTAACACAGAAACATAGTTCATCTTTGCATAACTACAACGTATACCATAGAGCTCGGAACTATGTTAGCTACAAGCCCACAACACCAAATAATAAGCAACTTACCCCGCCATACAGGTGCAATTTGCTGTGAGGACGTAGTTTTCTTCTTGATTTATTATAACCCAAGCCTCGTACATTGTTGTCTTGTGTCCTTGTCTTTGGCTTGGGAGGATTTCTGTCTTCAAAACACAGAACTCTTGGTCGATTTGATGGTATTTGAGGTTTTGTACGTGACCACAGATAACGTACTCATAGGCATCCAGTGATTTGTATGCTCTCAGTTTCTCTCTTGTGTAAACGCTCGGTTTTTCTATCAAATAGGTGTATATATCTGGCCACTGTATTTGCGGCCACTTACTGACGTCCTCAACCCATTCACTGATCGAACAAGGATCTGGAAGTCGATTTCCATTTGTTAAAGTCAACTTTTTAAAGTAAAATTCGCGATCGTTTGTTGATAGACCGTTGACATAGGTTGACAAGCAGTTGATCTCAGCCATCTTTCGTTCCCAGTCTGCGTGCGCATACGTTCTACGTCATCATTGTTTACAAACAGTAAAAGGGTCTATTAACTCACCCATAGGACTGACCCTACTAAATGTCTCAACTCTTTCTCTACCCGGTCTGAGGCAGAGATCTCTGACCTAATTCTCTCTCATCGCTCTACCTCCTGTCCCCTTGATCCAGTCCCCTTGATCCAGTCCCCTCCCTTCTCTTTCAAACCATCTCTCCCTCCATTATAAATGTTCTTCTCCATGTCCTCAACTCTTCTCTTACTTCCGTCAATTCAGTGGATCTCATCCTACCTGTCCGGAAGATCGTACCAGGTCTCCTGGGGAGGCAAAGTGTCTGGCCCCCACCAGCTCTCCACTGGTGTCCCACAGGGCTCCATCCTTGGCCCCCTTCTCTTCTCCCTGTACACCACCTCACTTGGCCCAATCATCACCTCCCATGGCTTCTCCTACCACTGCTACGCTGATGACACGCAGCTGTACCTGTCGTTCCCCCCCGACTGATCCGGGGATCTCAGCTAGGATTGGGGCCTGCCTCACAGACATCTCCGCCTGGATGACCAAGCACCACCTCCAGCTGAACCTCGCCAAAACTGAACTTCTCATAATCCCGGCCAAATCGTCCATCTCCCACGATCTCTCAATCACCCTAGGATCTGCGACGATGACCCCTTCATCCTCTGCCAGGAACCTCGGGGTTACCATGGATGACGAGCTCTCCCTCACAGCCCACATTGCTGCCGTCTCCCGGTCGTGTAGGTTCACCCTCTACAACAAACCCGGAAGATCAGGAGATATCTGTCTGAGCATTCCACCCAGCTGCTGGTCCAAGCACTTGTCCTCTCCAAGTTGGACTACTACAACTCGCTGCTCGCCGGGCTCCCAGCATGCGCAACCCGCCTTCTCCAGAGGATTTAGAACGCAGCGGCCCGCCTGGTCTTCAACCTACCCAGACGCTCCCATGTTATCCCGCTCCTCATCTCCCTTCACTGTCTACCCGTCACGGCCCGTATCAGATTCAAGACCCTGGTACTGACCTTCTGAGCGGTGAACGGGACTGCACCCGACTACATCAAGTCTCTCCTCCAGCCTTACAACCGTCTGGTGGTCCCACCGCTCAAGACCGCCCGGTCCCAACAAAAGCTCTTCTCCTGTCTGGTCCCCCAATGGTGGAATCAACTCCCCACCTCCATCAGAGACACTGACTGTCTCCCCACCTTCAAGAAAAGGCTCAAGACACACTTGTTCCGGGAATACAACGGTACCTAGGAAAGATTTGCTGGACATGATGTTAGTTTCCTCCAGGATCACAATTACTTTTACTTAGAGACGTGCTGCTCTTGTTGGTTAGCTGTAACTGACTTAAAATTCTTGTACTCACTGTGAAATATTTTTTACTGTTGCTTGCTTTTCTACAAGTACACTTTTGCACTTTTCTGCGGCCCATGTTGTTTAATTGTAACTTGTTTAACTACATGCTCTTATAATTCTTCCCTTTGGCACTTATTTTTGGGTTTTTCACAATGTATGCTTCATGTTTGACTACCTGTAATGTTTGGGGATATCTCGTTGTTATGATCAGTGACCTATGCACTTTTGTAAAGCTCTCTCTTGGAAGTCGCTAAATGAATGTAAATGTAAATTTTAACTGATGCAAAAATTCCAATCAAACTAAGACCAAATAAACTAACCAACATTATAATCCCCAGGCAGGGGTCTGCACCCAGGACCGTCTTTTAGGGGTGAAGGTTATGACAATTCTTGGGGCCCACAGCCCAGGGGGGGCCCACAAAAATCCCAGTAGCCTATTATGTAGGCTTCCCTCTCTATGACAAAATTATTATGAATATGCTTAACTAATACTCATAAAAATAAAAAGTGTGTATTTCCCGAGCAATCCTTCTTTAAAAACATGGTTTGGTCCATCGTTCGCTCCTCTTTTGAAAATGTGCGCGTAACATTATAGCTTACGAACTGCAGCAGCAGCCAGCAGGAGAACTGACAATGCCAAAACAGAAACATATATCAAGAGGCCAAAAAAGGGAAGGGAGGAAGAAAAGAGGCCAGGAGCACTTCAGGGGCCCAGATTATCAGCGATTTGTTTTCGAAGAAAGGTGAGAGTGTTAAACTAGCTGCACAGGCGCCCTAGCCTGGCTCTGCCCACCTACGTACTTCTGCTCAATTTTGATTTTGCTTCTTTACTAGGTCTGGCATTTAGGTACGCATTTCAGATATTTCAAACAGATTTTGTACAGGGCAAATCAGCGAACAGAGGGAGTGGCTGAGAACGATAACGTTGATGTCGTGCGCTAGTTTGTGTTGTAGTTCCGTAATGGCGGCGGAGAAAGATGCGAGCGAAGCCATTCGGTCCGTTGCGGCAACACTGCCGAATATCCAGAAACTAAAGCCGGAGCAAGAACAAGTGTTGCTGAGTTTTCTTGGTGGCAATGATTTTGTGGCCCTTCTCCCCACGGGGTTCGGGAAAAGTTAGATTTTTGAACGCAGCTAGCTCCGTTACAGTAGTGGTGAAGGAGTTGGCTAAGGCGAACGCTAGCTATTGGTTATGGCAGATCAGAGTGGCTCTGGGCAGGCCAATAGTTGTACCCGCCTACAAGGAAGTCAACGTTTGTCAATTGAGCAAGGTCAAACGACTCTCTGTACAAATGAAATGTACGAGAGTATGGTTAGGACCAGGCTACAGGCGCCCTGTGGCTCACGAGAAATAGTATAGCTTGCCTCGTCCAACGTTAGGATGTTGGAGTGACTAATGTTAGGAGCTAGTGCTTAGCCAGCTACAGGCCCGGATTAACCCCTTAGGGTGCCCCAGGGTGACTTCACATGAAGTGCCCCTGTGTCCGTCAGCTTTACACCAAAAAAAAATCACTATGGCATAAAGGCCACAGATTTACAAGAAAGTACAGACTCACCACACATACTACAGAAAAATGTAGATCCAACCAAAAATCAGAAAGCAACCCCTATTACCATAACCTAATGAGGAATATGAATACATGCAAAACCATAAACCCAATAACGACTGTTGCACACACATAAGAAAAAGAACGTGTTTTTTTTATCAGCAGTAATACACCGCCTACTGAAATAAACAGTGCAATCCCACACCTTCCTGACGTCACAGCAGCAGATAGCACATCACAACCACAGCGTCAAATGGCAGCAAACAGCTGATAGACATAATGGTAAATAGGCCTTACCTTTATAACTTCTTTCTCACTTTCCTGCTGGCAAAGTCGTTCAGCAGATCCTCAAAGTCCATTTGTTTAACCAGTTCCGATTCAATGGCCATCAGGGAGAGGGCAGACAGACGCTTCTGTCCCATGGTTGTCCTTAGTTCGTTTTTAACCCTTTTTAGTTGAGAGAAGGATCTCTCGCCCTCGCAGTTAGTAACTGGCAGGGTTAAAAACAGCCGAAGTGCAACAAACACGCCGGGGAAAGTTGTCTGTATGCCATTTTTTCTGATTATTTGAAGCATCTCCTCAGGTGAACGGGTTGCCTCCTCCCGCACAAAGTTTTTGAACTGAAGTAGTTCATCGCTAAAGCTGTTGTCAAGATCGTCTGGATATGTGGAGGAGAGCGCAGCTGCACGTTTACGCACACTATCACTGTCAATGTCCGTATCGAACAACACACCAAACAGGCCGTTTAGCTCCCTGTATGCGTCAGTGCGCATTTTTGAATTTTTTGTTTACATATATTTTCGCGCCGCTGCCGCTGCGTTATTGTGGACTCGTCCATGATTGGGGGGAGGGGGGGCCCTTAGCTTACACCCAAATAACAATTATTTTTTATTAATAATCCTATCAGTGGTTAATTTTGTATGTGTTTGTATCTCTTCTAGTGTATTAGGCCGATATAAAATATAACAAAAATATGTTAAGGCTCTGGTCATTGTCCTGATCATTTGGTGCCCATCATTTGGTGCCCCCCATTGGCTCAATTTGGCTGGTGCCCCAGGGCACTCGCCCGACTGTATACATGGATAATCCGGCCTTGGCCAGCTACTAATTTTACTGCGTTAACCTAATGACACTAACGTTTAAAGTTACGTGTGGTCAGCAGTGTAAAATAATCGCCTGACAAGCGATAAATATCATCCACAGAAAAGATCAGTGAGGTTATAATTCGCCAAACGTTATAATTACGCTGTCAAAAAAATTCTAGAAGTATAGGAAACCATTTTCCATTCTTACATGAGTGTTAAGTAAAACTAAACTGCTATTGTAGCCTGTTGACATGAGTCTTGTTAATGTTAAGCAGGGGCTAATCTTACAGTTTTCCGTCCTCATACAATAATAAAGAGAAGCTGTTTCTCTAGAGCTATGGCATTGATAAGCCAATCTAGATTTTTTTCATGTTAAAGGGGTCATTGACTGGGTTTTTTGAGTATTTAACACTGTTCCTTAAGGTCTCCGAATAGGGTATGTAACATTGTTTTGGCTGAAAATGGCCCGGGTGCTTTTCTATGCCCTCTTTTACATCCAGCATTTTTTTCCCGGGAAAAAACGCTAGCTTTTTCCCTTATATCATTGGTATTTAGATGAGCTGTGCGCTGATTGGTTGGTTTACAACGAGCGAAGCTGCGGAGCAAAGACGGCCAACAGCACTCACTGAAACAAGAAGGTGGCGACTTGAAATAAAAACGTACAAATAAATCTATTGTGTCTACACAACACTGTTTTCAACAGATTGACTAGATATAATTTGAAATGATTACGGTAGTTTCCACGTCTGTTGTCGAAGCAAACAGAATCGCCTTAGGTGGGTAACGTTAGCACTACAGTTTAGCATACAAACTATCGTGATTCAACACAGCTTCAGTTAGCTCTAGCTATCTTACTGAAAAATAGATCTGGACAAACATGCATCTGAATTGTAGATTTACATAACAACACGGGTTATTTATTTGAATGAAACATAGTCAGGAACATGAAATAACGTAAATCCAATTGCCAATAAACTAGGCTAAATCATAACACATTCATGCTCTTGCGTTAGCAAGCTAAACTGGTTTACATGCCTACCGTATAGGTGTTTTCGCTATCTAGCTGTTCTTACATTCCTTGCAAATCACCGATGAAAAACAGATGAGCTTGAGTCTAGTTAACATTGACTAGACGGGTATGGCTGATGTTTGTTTATACCGTAGCATAGAAGATCTCTGTGCAGTTGCGCGAACCATTTCACCAAGGACGGTTTTAAAAACCTGGGAATATGTAAAGCAGGATTTGCTATGAAGCTGTTGCTGAAAAGAGGTGCGTTCCGACCTTAGTTATGTTCATCAGAACCGCAAACTGTAGTATGATTTTGTCAATAACAGTTATTAGCAATGCTAACGTATCCTGTATCTAGCACAGCCTTTCTCCAGTTATTTCGAATAGATAATCTAGACAGGCGTCAGCAAAAGGCTAGACTGCTTTCGTTTTCTGGCAATTTTTTTGGAAGCTTCCCTTCTAATGCCGACTACAGCTAGTCTAGCTAGTCATTTGCTAAGTAAGGTATGTTGATGTGTTTAGAAACGTAGCGTCGCTACCTCGGACTGGGCAAGAACACCAGTGAGTGGGCTGGTCTGCATGTACATTTTGGGGCGTGACAAAGACACAGACCAGAGCCAATTGAATGCGCGATACCCTCCCGACGTCCCGAGGGTGGATTTTTCCAAAAGCTACCGTTCTACAGCTAGATTTTTTCTTTTTGAGATTTGCATGGGAAATAAGTGTCAATGGACTTTGAGGTTCACTGTATGTTCATTTTACCCACCGAACTGTCGTTATTCAACTATGACAAGGTAAAAACGGTTTTGCAGTCAGTGACCCCTTTAATGCCAAGACTAGGTATGTTAGTTCTTCATCAGTTGTTCCATAAAATATAATCATAAATGTGTACAAAAGCAATATGAAATTAAACTAGAGAGCGTACAATTTCTGGGGAAGTTGTAGGGTGTGCTTGCTAGGTTGCAGATGGGTCCGTCCCCAGTTTTTCCCTTGTAGTGATATTTTCAAGCATTTAGCCTACTCTAATATTGTATAATTCATTAAGAACACCCTTTGAAACAAGCGAACCCCCTTAGAAAGAAGCTACTGTAACAACGTTGTCACTGGCAATATTTCAGATGGAATCGCGATTCAAACAGTACTGTCTGCTAACTGAAAATATGCCCCCCAAAACGTAAATAAGTTTGACCTTAATTTAGTTGAAAATGGCTAATTCAAAATAAGTTTGATAGGCAAGCTAGCTGCTGTTGCTATAGCAACACTTCACTGATTCTTTGAAAGCGCCGGAAATGAGGACAGTACTACACACCATAGATATATGCCTTTATATATATCTATGCTACACACTGCCAGTGGGCGACCAAGTCTGACTCTAAGGCTAACGTCAAAACAAGATGGGGTCTCAAATTCCAAGTTTTACACAAATCACAAAAATATGCTGACCCGCTGGCTGTCTTCGCAATCGACATATCTTTAGCTAAATAATTTGAGTGAGACCGCGTCTTTTTGGGTGTGGTATCACTCTTAATCTAAACTGCAATTTGCGTGCTATTACGAAAATAGTACTATGACGCTTTCTAGCATGGCTGCCGCCTAAGACTAGGTGGTCTCACGGGCGACCCGTACTCGCTCAAATTGCAAAGAATTTCACGACCTAAATCAATAATCCGAGACTGCAGTTCCACTCGAAATCGCTTTCTCACCAAAGCCAAATGGTTGGGATTTTTTGGGGGTGGGATTTTTCAGACATAATCTAAACTCCAATTTGAGTGCTAGAACGTCTCTATCACTATGTGTCCATGCCTCGTTGCTAGAGTGTTCTGACGCAGTGACGTAGTATAGAACTGAGTACCCTTCGGCGACAAAAGACACTTTTTGCTACAACAACGTTGTATGAGACTTATTTTGCAAAGTCTCACTTACTTTAGCGAGAGTTCCGTTCCATTAAGGTGGCTTATTTTATTTCAAAATACGTAACCAAGATAATTCACACTTCGGAACTAGCCTGCTCCTTGTCAGGCTAAAAGTCAAGCTAAACTAAAATGTGTTGCAAAGAATTTAAAACAAGCGGAAACAGAATCTCAAAAGACAGTTCCGTCGAGTAAATTCCTGCGTGCAAAACACTTTAGTCCGTGTTCGGAAACGTAAATTAAGACTTTTTGAAGTGCATACATGAACGATTTACGTGTTTACTTCGTCTCCAACAAATATATACATTTAAATAAACAAGTTATGATGTCACTTTAACTGTTTTCAAAAGCTATTGGTTAAGTGACATCAAATAAGGCCTTAGAAACTAAGCAGAGCGTCTAGACAAGTTACAATCGCTTATGGCGTATCCGTTCTTTGACAACCCTTTTATCTTTTATCTTAATAAATGCGTGTGGCAGTTATTAAGTTATTTTGAAGTAATGTATTAATTGTGTTCAAGATGTGAAGACAAAAACATTATTAGCCCACATCCGTACGTCGCTAACTCAATTAGCTGGATTTGATTGTTGACGATTTGTCATTATCTTGGATTGTTCGGTTCTTCGAAGCTCATCCTGGGGGCTGTTGCACGAAACCAGGATAAGCGATTAAGCCGGGATATTCAAGTTATCCTGGATGACTTTAGCTTTGACTTGGTTGCACGAAAGCAGCTTGAATTAAGCCCAGCCAAGTAACCATGGAGATTTATTCTTTGCAGCTAGCCTGCTCCAGAGCAGGCTAACAGTCAGGCTAAGCTTAATTCTGGAGTCTCGTGTTAAATCAGCGGATGCTCTGATCCGAAATAAACATTACAATTTAGCAGTTATTTCGTTGTCTTCTGAATGTGTTCTGATTTATTTTTATTAGCATGCATTACTTGTCACTATTGCTGTCACGAGTTAGATTTTAAACCCTACTATTGCAGTTGTTTAGATGGTTAGAAATGGTTGAATAAAGTCAGTGATGAGGGCAATAGGTATATAAAGTCCTATTCATCTGTGTTTCTCATTGCACCATGGCATTCCCATTTCTAAACGACATTGGACGAAGAAGCACTGATACTAATACATGCTTTTAGACATGAAAGGGTGTTTCGGGACAAATCTGACCTGTTCGCTTTTTCGGACGAGTAGGCTACCTGCAGTGACGTGCGGTCAGGGGAGGCAGTGTCATCATGACATGTAATAAAACGAATAACATAAAATAATAATATGTGTCCACTGATCTGTGATATAAATATAATTATTGGATGATTCCAAGGGGTTTTATAGCCACTATTGCTGAATTTAAGTATTTTCCTGTTCAAATACGGGAAAAGAAGCGAATATAGCTGTGCCTCCTCTCGGATTGCGCAATCCCACACAAACTGGGCTGAGCTGCTAATTTTTTTGCTCACATTTTTATTATATGTCCTCACATTTCATAGTCTTGGTCATGTATTTTACGTCTTTGTAGGCTATAACATATTAGTCTTGCTGATCGTACATATTATTAATTGTTGCTCAGCGGGTGAAGAATGCTGCACGCATGTGCTGCATCAGTGAATTTGTGATCGATACCTTGGTCTATTTAAGAAATCCGTGAAGCTGCACTTATCCCAACTATGTACACCTGAATTGACATAGCTTTACCTTCTCATCCCGGCTCGGCAAACGTGCAACCGATTAAGCCGCGATGAGCTGATCACACTAAGTCAAGCGGCGCCTTTTCAGTTATCCTGGATATCTTTATTCTACTTTTGTGCAACAGCCCCCTGAACTTGCTGTCATAGCAACAAGTCCGTAAACTTAAACCTGGGGCCTGTACTACGAAGCAAGATTTGGCGTTAGCGAGGTAACTTCAGGTTCAACCCCGGGTTTTCTGTACTACGAAGGTGGATCACTTGTTATCGGGGTAGATCGCCATGGTAACATATGCTGAACTGCTAACCTGGTCGGGAGCAGGTTATAGTTGGAGATCAGAGATCAACCGGTATAAAAGCCCCGCCCACTAACACATTTTTGAGGATAATGGCGTTACCGTTCATAGAAGATGTGGAGCTTGGTGCGCGGATATTGACAGGTGCACTCAGAACAGCCAGAACATCAGAATCAGAAAGGGTTTTAATCGCCATGAAAGTTTGCACAGACAAGCAATTTGCTTTGGCAGGAAGGTGCGTCGTTAAACATATAGGAATCCTAAAAAAATAATATGAGATCTAACTATAGGAAAAGTACATAGACTAGCAATGCTTAGAATGTGCATATGCAATGCATAGCGTTGCGTTATTTCGCTACGGGTACTTTTATGTAGTGTCATGTTGATATGTTATTCCTATTCAATGGGGTGTCTCCCCTTAAAACCCCTTCTGCTGTCCTTGGGTTGCTTTGACCCACTTTCTAATGATTTCCATATCAAAATGTTGGGTTTCTTTCAACCAAAACATTTCAAACCAAAAAGAACAATGTGTAGCCTACAATGATCATTTTACTACCCACAAAAGACACAACAAAAAAGCCACAAAAAGGTATAAAAACACCAAAACGTAGAAAAAAGTTTAACAAATACATCCTCATGTGTTCTCCCTTTCCTAGGAACACAGAAATATAATGTCAGTGTAACTAAGTTTAGTGTCATTCAGTCATGTACTATATCTTCTCATATTCCAGTTTTCTATCTCCAACCTTGTTTTTTTAATTAAAAGCCTCTTATACTCTATATCAAGCTCCAGGGTTCTTTTATACAGGGCCCTCACATTGTCTGCTCCAACCTGAAACAAATAAAGAACATTGTCCCTTTGTAAGGCACACTTGGAGAAAGTTGAAGGTGTCCATTTGACTACTGTGTTTCAAGGTTCATTGCTTATACCTTGTGTCTTTGTCTTGGCCTTGAAGTGGAGGCCCTATGCTCAGGGGGAGGAACAAGTTCCTCTTCCTGCTGAGTTTAACACCATAGCAATTGAATCAATTGATTTATATTTGAAATGAGCACTTCAAGGACTTATGTCTCATGTTATGTTCAGACCACCACCATTAGTAAGTCATTACAGACACTTCAATCACAGCCACACGTTCACACACTCTCACCATCTATGTTGCAAGTGGTAAAACAAAATCAAAAGTGTACCCCTAAAATGCTCTCTGAGCAGGCAGGCACAGTTTCCTGATCATCTAGGACCTCCACTCCTCCCAGAAAGTAAATGGCATATTTGATCAATATTCAACAACCACATATGGCATACGTACTGGCGTATGACTATTAGTTTCATGGTTACCTCTGTATGGCACAGTGGGACGACAGTGGATGGTGGCAGCAACACCACTATATTTCCTGTCACTGCAGAGGACAGTAATACATTCCACTTAGTATTGCTAGTTTATTTACCCCAGATGGTCCACATATTTACATTTAAGGTTCCTATGTGTTTATTGTATGCACCTTCCTGCCAAAGCAAATTCCTTGTCTGTGCAAACTTTCATGAATAAATCCCTTTCTGATTCTACATTTCACTTCTACAATATTTATAAATAATTGTTGAATGCACATGGTCACATAGATCACTTGAAACATACATATGCCTGGGTTTCCGAGCTGCTGCCACCAGTGTCTGAAGAAATGCCCCCTTCCACTCCTTCCATCATGGGGCGACCCTGATAGCTTGAGAGGGCCAGCTCCTCAGCAAGAGTGAAGTCCTGTGGAGGAGTTCATTGTTCTATGGGCCCTTTGTAGCTATACCAATATCCTACAAAAGGTACTGGCAATTAAGCCAGTAAGTATTGCCTACTGCTACTTACTTATGTTTTTATTTTTTAATTTGCTCTCACGATCGTTTGCCACTTCCAGGGTTGCAACTAAAATAATACAGCAACAAAAGTTTAACGTTATGGAATGCACACGTGTAATTATGGTCACATCTTGTGCCTGGGACAGTGATATCAATAAAGCATGTATAGGCTAGTTTACGCATTTACAGCGTCTGCTATTTTCTACCAGTTTAGCAGCAGCAAATTCGTTGATTTTTGCCTGTATCATATGTCTGTATTCCTGATATGTTCGTGTAACAATATTTCACGCAGGAGGAGTAGACAAAGTTTGTAAGTTTATTGTCCGGAATGTCCGCTCCTCTTCCGTGACATATGCGGCTCTTGTTTTGTCCGTGTTTGCGATTGGATATACGGTGCAAACACCGCCCCTTTATGTGAACGCGCACATCTCTA
>CAEFZP010001448.1:0-38380 GCA_903064625.1 Mallotus villosus | reverse complement strand
AGAGGGCTGATCTCGTCCCCTGTAAGGTGACTGTGCAGAACGATCACCGAGGGAGCATGGCTGTGTCCTTCACCAAGACCGTCGTCTTGACGATCTACGGTGTTTCCATCACCACATCAGCAAGGACTAACCCCCTATGATCCTGGTGAGTTCTGACATGGCAGTAGTGGGAGAAACCCAAACAAGCGCAGCCCTTTTACTTGTACGAAGAGGGGTAGAGGAACAGCATAGCAGTTGAGGAAGATTCGGCAGTTTGGGTCATAAATGTGTTAATTCTTCCTTCACGGCGCTCTGTATTTATGATTCTATTAGCATTTGTGATCCGATGCAGACTTAATTAATTAAACTAAGATTTAACTGAGTATTAGTTTGGATTAAAAGCACTGGGGAATTATTACAGTAAATCATAATACTCCTATAACTCAAATTCTCACACTTGCCCTTTCCTGTCTCTCCTCTTCAGCTCGATGGACAGCTGTCGTCTCTGCCTCTGGACTGAACGGTCAGCTCCGCGTGTTCGTAGTGGCGCTGCGCCGTGGTGGAGACAATCCGCGCATCTCTCTGACCTCGACTGGCGCAGTGTTGTGAGGTCACTGTGCCCAGCACCTACCAGGGTGCTGTCTGTGGCCTGTGCGGCAACTACAACACCAAGCCCCAGGATGACATGGGCATGCGTGATGGCCAGATTGCCTCAGACCTTCCAACTGGAGAGCTGGCGCGTGGGCTGGTGCCAGGCTGTACCAGTGGATGCCAGGCAGGTGCCAGGCTGCTCAGACCTCTAAGGAGACCTTCAAGGGCCAGGCCTACGTGGCATCATCACCAACAAGCAGGGCCTTTCAAAGACTGCCACAGCCGAGTTGACCCCGCGTGGCTACTTTGAGGACTGCGTTTCGACACCTGCCTTACCATGGTTACCGTGGTGCTGTGTGCGACGCTGTTGTCAGCCTATGTGTCGCCTGCCAGGTCAGGGGGCCAGCGTGGGCAACTGGAGACCCAACTTCTGTCGTGAGTCTGGCTTGTTTCTATACCTCGCCTTCTCTAGTGTCCCAAAGCATATGCACCTCACAGCCTAACAGAGCCAAACCGAACAAGTGTTACACGTTTTGACTCATTCTTCCCTTCTCTTCCCCTTTCCTCCTCCATCGAGCAGCATTGGTTCTGTCCGGTGAACAGCCAGTACAGCCTCTGTGCCTCTGCTTGTCCTGCCACCTGCGCCAGCCTCTCTCCCTTTCCAGCTGCAAGCGGCCCTGCACTGAGGGCTGCCAGTGTGACGAGGGCTACCTTCTGAGCGGAGAGGCGTGCGTTGCCAATGGCAGTGCGGCTGCTCCTACGGGGGGCGGCTATTACAGGATGGGTGACGTCTTCTACTCGAGGACAAGTCTGAGCAGTGCAGCTGTGCAGAGAATGGTGCGTGACCTGCCAGAAGGCTATGTGTCGACAGGGGAGGTCTGTAAGGTGGTGAAGGGGGTGCAGGCCTGCTACCCAGAGAGCCAGGCAAAGTGCGTGGCGTCAGGGGACCCCATACATAACGTTTGATGGGCGTAGATTCGACTTCCAGGGCACCTGTGTGTACACGCTGGCCAAGGTGTGTGACGATGCCAAAGGCCAGCTGAGCTCCTTCGCAGTCACCAGGGGAATGAGAAGTATGGCAACGGAGAGTGGCGGTGACGAAGACCGTGGCTGTGGAGGTCTGACGGCACATTGTTAGCATTGAACAAGGGGTGCAAGGAGAGTTTTGTAGTAGGGACCTTACTGTACTGATGCATTTTTAAATTGAGCTTGAGCTCAACTTTCTGTCTGAGCCGTGCCCTCTTGTCTCCAGGTGGACGACGAGTGGATGAACCTGCCTCTCTCTGAGTGGGGCGCGTGTGACTGACCAAGGAGGGCCGCAACATCATCGTACGACGACTTTGGTCTGCGGGTTCTCTACGACACAACGTACTACGTCGAGGTCGTCGTGCTCCACCTATCAGGGCAAGATGTGCGCTGTGCGCGACTACGACAAAAACCCCGCAGACGACTTCCGCTCCCTGGTGGCCAAACAGCGAGAAACGTGATGATTTTGGCAGCGCCTGGGCGGTGGACCTCCCTGGCTCTGTGTGTGGAGGCTGCGCGGGCAGTGCCTGTATGTGAACAAGCCAAAGCCGCCCTCTATGGCAGGCCCACTCCTGCGGGATCATAACGGTCCGCCGGTGGTCCTTCCGGCTTGCCACGGCAAGGTAGACCCAGCGCCGTACTTTGCCACTGTGTGTATGACGTGTGTGCCTCTGGAGGGAGACAGGGAGACCCTGTGTCAGGGCGTCCAGGCCTACGCCATCGCTGTCAGCAACGCCGGGTCCAGATCCTGCCCTGGAGGAGCGCCTCTTTCTGCCGTGAGTCCTGGCCTCTTTTCCCCCCCACTTCATCCTTCACATTCTCCTTCCTTACCACTCTTTTCTCAAGAGCCAGTGAAGTCGATATCATGATGACTTTCTCCTACAGCTGCCACATGCCCAGCTAACGGACACTTTGAGCAGTGTGCCGACACCTGCGCCTCCAGCTGCGCCAGTCTGATGTCCCCCTTCCCCTGCTCCGACACCTGCTTCGAGGGCTGCCTGTGTGACGCGGGCTTTGTGTCTGATGGCGACAATGCGTTTCCATGGAAACATGTGGTGCATGCACGAGGGGCAGTACCTACAGGTGAGGCTTTGCCTACTTTTATCAATCCCTAGTCCTCCAGACACTTCCTCACATGGAATTGTTACAGGATGTACATTGATAAACAAAAGGGCCATTGCTGTCACATCGTCTATGATGTCTAACTCTTATTCATGTGCATTTCCAGGTGGGTCAGACAGTCATGAACAAAGACTGCAACTCCAAGTGTTTGTGTCAGCCTCTGGGGTGGTGAAATGCCAGCGGGTGTCCTGTGCCAGCGGAGAGGTCTGTGATGTAAGGGACGGGGTAAGAGGATGTCTTCCCAAGCAGGGGCGCTGCCTGGTCAGCCTGTGGCCCACCTGACCTCCTTCGATGGCATGGTGGGGGCGATGGGAGGCCTGGGGGCGTTCGAGGTAGCCTCCCTGTGTGACCAGGAGCCTGCGGTCTGGTTCCGTGTTGTGGTGGACGTGCGTGTGTGCAGCAAAGGAGCAGCTCCCGGTGTGGCCACGGTCTACGTGTTCTTCAAGACGTCACCGTCACAGTGAACAGCGAGCACCTCGTCTGGGTGAGGCAGATATGGGCGAGGCAATGGGAGATGTGGGGTAGCTACTGAGGGGTATGGAAAATCAAATAAAAAATGAGCAGATTGACTAGACAGGATTAAGTGGCTGGATTGTGAAGAGATACTGGCTGGAGAGCAGAGTGTCATCTGTTATTCTCCCCCGCCCCCCTCAAGGTGAATGGCAGGAAGACGTCCCTTCCCAGCACTGTTGGCCGATCAGTTGACTGTCCACGTTTCTACAGGATGGTTGTCATGAGAGGTCTTCCTCTGTGCGTGTCACCTACTCCATCTCCCCAGGAAGTCTTGTAACTGTTGTAACAACCTGGCCGGCAAGGTCTGTGGTGCCTGTGGCAACTACAACGACAACTCCAAGGATGACCTCAAGACTGCAGATGGAGCAACCCTCCAGTGAGTGTCTGTGATCGTTGGGTCCTGGAGGGCTGGGACTTCTCTAACTGGTGAGTTTGGGGGTCTCCATGTTTAGTAGGCCTGTACTGAGGTTCATTTTTGGATATAAAAAAATGCAAAAAGGCTGCTGATCTTATGCAATGTCGTCATTTGATTGAGCGAACTCAACTGAGCTCACTGTAGCATGAATAATATAATTAAGACATTTGTCAGCAGTTTCTCCAAGTTTTATCTTTACAGTTCTATCTAAAGTATACGGACACCACAGTGAAAGCTGACCTTCTCCCAAACCACCATATAAACAAGTGTGAACAATTGAGTAATTGTGTTTTACTAAACATTTGATTTAGAGAACGGGGTTTCGTGTTTTAGCAATTGTGAAACTAATTCAAGATCGCAGTCTTCAATGTTGCGTGTCAGTTCCTTGGTGAAGAGTCATTTGTGTGGCCCTCCATGCTGTGTTCTTTGACTGGCTGTCTGAAGGGGCAGCTATTAATTATACATCTCAAACTACCCAATCATAAAAATTATTCTTCTGCTGTATTGTCCTTTTTGTTTTGAGTGCCTCCGTCCAGTTCTCATACACAAGTCCCTGGATATTTTGGCACTGTCATTCTTCAGCTTGGCTGAATGTGTTTGACTTGGCTGTCTACCAAAGACTTGGGACTGATCTATAATGTTCATCTTTCTTTCCAGCGGCCTGTAGAAGATGAGGCTCCAACGCATACCAAGTCTGACTGTCCTTGTCCACTTCAATGCCAGGAGGATGTTGATGGTGGTGATGGGTCACTGCATTGTGCATGTCATCTGGGAATGTTGTATGCAAGAATAAATGCTGAAATCTGCTAACTGTTTCCATGTCAAATTACTCCCATTTCTGTAATAGATACAAGTTCATTACTAATACTTTGTAATTGGTTTTACTGACTAATAATACTTTAACTGACTTTGTTTCTGCAAAAAACAAACTACATAAAGAAACACTTTTCAGTAGCACCATCTTGTGGTCCAGGTTGAATATTCTATCTCGATTAAACGTGTCAGTTTCACAGTAGGAACATTCCCCACACTTGCACTTACAAGTTTTTTAGGAAATTCACCACCAACGACCCATGGGCACTAAACACTGCGGCCTTGTGTTTTTTTGCATCCTTGCAACCTGGTTGCATAAACAGAGACCTAGAGCCTGTCATGCTGTAGCTATGGCTGATCGAATTATGAATAACTGACACCATAATTGAGAAATGTTTGCGAATTGATGGGACTGGATCATATGAATTTCTTTCGGGTGTTTGAGCGGAGCGAGGGGCCCGGTCAGTTCTTCAATGTGAAAGCAGATGGTTTGGCCGGTAAGGTTGTCTCACTTCTACGATGAGATCGAGCTGCACTCCCTATAGTTACGCCAATGGCTCACATCATTGAGACGCAGCAAAATCCGGCATGTTTACCTTTCCACGTCTCTTTGGATCACCTCTCAGCTAAATAAAAGGAAATATATGGACACAAACTCCAAGTGTTGGCGTCTAATACACAACCCAACTATTAGCTATACAGCCTGGACTGGCCATTTGGCATACCGGCATTTTTCAAAAAACGGACACACAGAACGCCCCTCGCCTCGTGGAACACCCTCTATGACTCTCGCGTCAGCCCCGGACACCTTGACGTGCACCTCCTGAATTTGAACTGTCCGTCGTGATTTCGGCGAGACCCCCCTTGGCTGTGCTGGTCCGTATTAAGAATCGCCTGAGTCAGAATTGAGTTGATTTTAAGATGTAGATGACAATTCCCGCATTCTGGTGCATTTATAGTTGGCTATTTCATTTCATTATACCTTTTCATAATTTCACGGTAAACTTAAGCATAGCCTGACTATGCTGTGCACTAGTGTTATACTGAGGGACTGAGACTATGAAAAGATTTGAAAGCTAAACTTCGCGACATGAAGCTAATGGGATCATCTTCTTAAGCACACTGTCACTCTTCAGCCCTCAGACCTCAGCACCAGAGTCGGTCTCAGCTGCCCCTGGCATGCTCTGCTGCTCCGACTCACTCTCAATCTCAACCACGCTATATCAGGAGACATGGCGATGTCATTGAGTAACTTTTTCATATTGAGGATTCAAATAATAGCTTAATGTAGATTGTCAGATGAAAGATTGCTGAGATGTAAATCAGGTATCCGCATGTCAAAACTTCACAATTGGTATAGGTTTAGTACGCCTCATATTAGCGTAGGCTAAAGCATGACTGGACAGTTCAGAAATTCTCAAAGGTGTTCAAACTGGAGTCTTTACACAGATCTACATCTCGAGGTAACATACATGGTTTAGAGTGTTTACTAAATGGGCACAGATTAAGAATACAACATATGGCTGTTCCACTTGTAATAGTAATCAAGTAGGCTATGGTATTGCTAGTGCTAGTTGTCGTTAAATAGCTTGCTTATCTAGCTATAATCATATATATTCGGCAGCAGATCTTGTAGACTTAGGCGCTATGCTATTATCAGTCAGAGATGTCTCATAAGGGGCTTTGGCCATGACGGGAAAACAGTGTGGCATAGCTCTAGCTTCCTTTCGCTCTTCTCGAAAAAATCATTCCATCGGTCTGATGGCCAGTCGATGTCTGAGTGTAACGTCACTGTGTCCAATCCCGACCGGGTTTTAGCTAAAATGCCACTTCAAATATTTATTAAAATGATCGTATCACGTTTTCAGCTGATTTAATTATGTCAAGTTATGCCTTAACTTATTACCTTTCGAGCTAAATATTCTTTTAATTTTAGAGTTAGCTTTGCCTTTACTAGAGCCGGCAAAAGGACGCTGGCGCCGGTAAGTTAGCCGTGCGCTACCCTTGTCCAAACCCGACCACACTTAAATCGTCGTAGTCAACACTCGTCGCTACTTTTTTTCCTGGGATAATAACTTGATCCAGGGTCACCAAACTGACCATCAATGCTGTCAACATATCCGGGAACGTATTTATGTCCTTCAAAATAAGATATCTTATTAGGAAGTCATGAAATATGAAGCAAAAGTCAATCATATATATTTAGAGACGTTAAACATTGAATGGGGTCAAAGATAACAGGACGGTTAGCAAAAGACAACTTGTGCAAATCTTAAAAAATGTGAACATTTATTTAAATACTAAACAGACTAACGAAAATACAACATTAATCTGGAAACATAGGCTAAGATTTACAATGATCCTCGTTATCCAGCTCCTCGTTAACCCACACACATGGTGTGATAGCCTACCATGTCTGGCACCATGTGTTTATCTGCCCCCCTCCCTTCCTCCCCTCTACTACAGATCGTCAGAAATTATGGTGCATTTCCGTTGGCTAGACAAAGTAGTGCTATGCTAGCGTTGAAATAAACCCATATCCTAACCCATAGTAGCAGTACGATGACAATACTGAAACATCTTTCATCGTCGCCCATGCGTCGCCCGAGTGGTCTTTCGGCTTTCTCTCATCAAAGTAACTTTCCTATAGTATTTAGACATGTAAACGTCCATGTATGTTCATGAAATTTGACACAGAGATTGTTTGATATGCATAAAATAATACTACGTACACTTTGCTGGTGATCGCGGAAGATAATTCTGGAAAAAAGACCTGATACTGCCTGGTCGGGTTTGGACAATAGGAGCTTTCGGCGGTCGGAATTGGACACAGTGACGCTAGCCCATGGCTGAGTGTTTTTTCTGGCTATATCTTTTGAAATCAATTCATTTAATAATATTCATTCTGAACAAACGTAGTGAGCACTACATTACAGCCGTTCACGCCATAATAAATGGAAACTAGAGAGCATACAATTTCTGGGGAAATTGTGAGGGTGTGCGTGCTTGTCCGTCCCTTTAAGTTTTTCCCTTCTAGTGATATTTTCAAGCATTTAGCCTACTCATAGTCTATTGCATAATAATTCATTAAGAACACCCTTGGAAGCTACTGTAACAACGTTATCACTGGAAATATTTCAGATGGAATCGCGATTCAAACAGTAGCTCTATGTCTGCTAGTCTAATTTATGACATGGCCCCAAAAACGTAAATAAGCTTGACATTTATTTAGTGGAAAATCGCTCATGCATAAAAAGCTCAATAGTGATCATTGTCAGTAACAACGCAAAATGCGATATAGCCCTTTGTGGAGAAGCTGCCCCGGTAAATTGTATACTACAGTGTTGGTCTTGGTGGCGATCGTTGGTTGAACGTTCCGTTGTACTGTTTAGGCTGAAATTAAATATTGCTTTCAAGTTTAGGCTGTGTCAATGAAGTTCGGGTTAGTAGTCAGACAGTTTCACCTATTGAAATACTTTTGATTTAAGGGTTTTGATTTTCTATGCAAGTTGTATCCAGTGGCGGCTGGTGATTTTTTTTGGGGGGGGGGCGCAGTTGGGCGGCGGGGATTGGTCGTTACACAGAACTTTTTTTTTACATTAAATATATATGTATTAGCTATGTTGGATGCTGTCGTCCTCTCCTACTATTTCTTCAATGCCTAACGAATCTATCTCTTGACCCTGTATGTATGTTTGAGCAGCACTGGTTGAAGCCTGAAAATATTGTAAACAATGTTTGCATATATGCAGGTAGCAACGCTAGTGCTAAATAACTATTTTGCTTGTCGGCTAGTAGGGCTCATGAGACAGCTCACCAAAAGAACGATGGGGAAGCCACTTGTCTAGCAGATTAAGACATGTTCGTAGGTACCTAGCGAAAAGTAGCCTCAACTTTCCTAGACTTAGCTACGATACTAATGCTGAAGGGTCGCTGATATCGCATAGCGTCGTTGCTAACGTGTGATGTTGTGACTGTGTGTGTAACACTGAATTACTCACTGAACAACCAGCTAACCAGCTCCGGTTACTTAGCATACAGGTTTGAGGAGAAGCTACGGGTGTACGTCCCGTAGGCCAACAGCCCATCATCCTTTGCTAGCTATGTTGCTCTCGTAGATACGTGATAATTATATGGGATGTGGGGGAATGATAAGGGGAGTGAAGGTCTCTGATTCGACAAATCAGATGTCAATATAAGTAAGAAACGATGTCATTGGCCAGGGGCGCACGAGTGTGCGCCCCGGCATCGCCCCTTTTTTCCGCCAATGAGAAGCCGTTCTTCTGAAATGTATGAAAATGTATCGAGAGCTCCCATTGACTTCCATTTGGCCGGCGCCCCCAGGGGGGAGTGGCTTATCTCAGTGATAACGAATGGCAATATATTATATTCGGTCACATTTAAGTGGTTGTTGACAGGGACTTACGGTCTCCCACACACATTTAACGCATTAACACAGTACATTTCTTATTTAAATAGTTTGGTATATCATATTTTTGAACGTTTTTTTTGTATTTTTTTTACGAAAAATTCTAGGAGGGGCGGCGCCCTTGCGCCCTCTATGGACGCACCGCCACTGGTTGTATCTAATGCGTCGTTGCTAACGTGTGCTGACGCTGTGAAGTATAACTGAGTATTCTACCCTTTGCCGACAAAAGAAACTTTATGCCACAAAAACGTTGTATGGTCCTAAACTGTGCAACGGAACGTAAATTCTGATACAAGCAACTCAATGAAGACCAAGACGAAACTTTTGACATCGACGTTTTCTATGTAGTCCAAATATTGACCGAGTTTTAGGGGGGCAAAAATAATAATAAAAAGATATATGTGAGATAACAAAGGTTGTGCCGACGAAGTCGTGCACACCCAACTAAGAAAATAAAAGATTCGAGTGGGATTTGATCCCACGAGCAAAATCACATTCATTTTCCCAGACCTATACCGCAAGCTACTGTAGCATATGAGGTCTGTTGCAGTTCAGTCACAAACTTATTAAATACTTTGGCCTTCAGGCAACATTTTGATTTGGTTCTTCTGAATCAACTAGTTACCGTTGACACTATACCCGAATGTAAACTACTCATCACGTATTTGGAGTTGTCTCAAGGCAATAGCCATATTAACCACGATATTAATGACACCACATATTGCAAAGCAATACTTAAATCGTCGCTGTTAACGTGATAAGAAGCCTACATTCGAGTAGTGTCAACGGTAACTAGTTGATTCAGAAGAACCAAATCAAAATGTTGCCTGTAGGCCAAAGTATTTAATAAGATTGTGACTGAACTACATCAGACCTCATATGCTCCAGTAGCTTGCGGTGTTGTAATGCATAGGTTTGGGAAAATGAATGTGATTTTGCTCGTGAAGTCTCCTTGTGACTCAGTATTTTACATGTGATTCTTTTCTACTGTGGTTTGTGAAGTGATGTTCCTTATTACCGCCCCAGTCTGATGTTAGCTGACTGATTGGTAACCGTACTGATTATATACCAAGTCACTGGATTCTTTATCAAGAGTTTCAACCCAGATCTGATGTCTAAAGCTGTCATTTCCTGTTTACAGAATGCAGTTTCCTGTTAAAGATGGAGACTGGTGCACAAAGCCATGGTAGGTGTTCTGTCCTGGTCACCCACAGCTCTGCGGCGGCCATCTTGTCTGCCTAGCGTCTCCAATAAAGCCCTCTGCGGTCACTATGACGATTAACTTAGCTCACTTTGAACCCACGTGTAAAGAGATGAACAACTGAGTGATGAAGGTGTTTCTGTATGGATGTTAGACAGCTGTGGTCCTGGTCTGACGTGCCTCTCTGTTGTAAGTGTATGTGACCCGTACGAGATCGAAGACACTCAACGAGATTGAAGACACTGGACGAGTTTGCAGATGCCGGACTCTGATCATGGAGGTATGTCTTCTCTCCAGGTGGCCATTTTGTATTTCTGAGTGGCTGTTTCTGCTACTCTGCAGTTTCCATGATGATCAACTTAGCTCACTTTGAAACGATGTGAAAAGACACGAACAACTGAGAAACTGTCCGTCACGTCATCACCCTGCTGCTCTTCCTCTGCAGCGTCTAATGAGTCGTTCCTCTTCCCCCTCCAGCCTCTGCTGCCCCCTGTGGAGGCCTGCAATACTGCGGCCTGGAGTCTAACCGATCAGGTGAGTTTGACCATGCATCTTTTTAAAGGAGGCGGGCTGGGTCTTGATTCTATATTGGAATCTACTTTACCAGCCAATCACGACGCTCATTCATAAACCTGCTTGAAATGATGATATACTTTCTGGAATCTCGTTCGTCTGAACTCCTGTTGAGAAATAGAAATCTGACCGCTGCAGAGTAGAACAGACGTGATGGTGTGTGTCTGACCGCCCAGACGTTAATAACATGTCTGTTCTTTCAGGGCCTGTCCTGGAGGGTGTGCAGCAGGGCTGGGCTGCACGTCTAAATGGTGAGAATGTGTTCAGTAATTTTCTCTGGTTGATAAACCATGTATGTATTGGGTTTGAACACGACACTGAAGAGCTGTCTTTCAGTGTGTTATACACTGCTTGAGAGCTCGGAGGACTCTGGTTTGATTCCTGAGGGGGACATTTGGGGAGGCAGATCTGAGCAGTATATACCTGTCAGTCATAAGTCTGTACCTGAGAACCCAACCATGTTGGAAAGCAGGAAGCTGTGCGATACCTGGGGGTGGTAAATCTGCAAGGCAGGAAGTGATGCGATTCTGGTTCCTGATGATCGACACCCGCACGCATCTTACGCCCCGAGCTGATCCCAGAACCTGCGAAGGTGAACCCACTGGGGTTGCCGGGGCAACAAGGTGAAGGTCTCGTTGGGGTTACCAACAGTCTGACTGGGAAACAGAGATCTGCCCACACAACATGACCTGCCAGGCAGGGGCACTTCCTTGTGGTGGGCTTCTGGGAATCTTCAACGCCTGATCGATCACTCACGACTTCCTGTTTGTGTTTCAGGTGTTCCTTCTCAGGTAGCTTGGCACGTTCATGCTGAAAGCAGGTGTGACCCAAACCAGCTTCTCCAGAGGGAGGGGGGGGGGCTCCTCATTGGGACCATGAGGTGTGTTTCCTGTCACTTCCACTCCACTTCCTGTTGGCTGATCTGGGATGGTTATTATGATATCTGGCACCTAACAGTCTGGTCCAGCCCCCAGAACTATCTTGTTGCCCCCCCACAACGTTACGGTCTGTTTGGTTCTCCTGTTGGCCCAGAGTGGGGCTGATGAGCCTGGGGTTTAATCATCGACCCAGGGGTAAGGCTCTGCTCTGGGTTCTGATGGAGGACCAGTGGGGGTGGTCTTGGGGGCCGGCTGGGGGCAACAGATCCTCATGAATGATAAAACAATCTGATCTCATCCTGACAACTCCTCCATCCACATCATGAAGTCTCCTTGTGACTCATCCTCCTCTTCTCTCTCCACAGACTGTCGTTCTGGCTTCCAGAAGTCTCCTGCTTGTGCTGAGGTCAGTATTTTACATGTGATTCTTTTCTACTGTGGTTTGTGAAGTGATGTTCCTTATTACCGCCCCAGTCTGATGTCAGGTGACTGATGTATGGTTCCGTACTGATTACAAACATGAGTTCATTTCCATGACTGAAGCCAGATGCGTTTCTGACCCAAGCTTTGCTTTGTTCTCGACAGCAAGGCGACGTGGAGCTTTTCTTCTGATCCTTCCTCCTCTCAGGTGTGTACTGAGCAACGTCTTCATCAAGCCTTTCTCTCCAGAAATGATGATTTTCTTATTACCGCCCCAGTCTGATGTTAGCTGACTGATTGGTACACCTCTGATTTGTAACTACAAGAATGGCTGTGTATAACTGGACTACAAACATGAAGTTAACCCAGTGGAATTTGTGTTGCAGGTCTGTGGATCATGGAGACGATGTTCGTCTTCCAGCTGAGATGGGGAGGAGGAGTAGGGAGATTCATACCTCTTCATACTTTTGTACCATAATTGACTTTAATTTGAACTGACTCAAGCTTGCAGATGTGTTACAAGCATAATAAAATGTTCAAGCTTCATATGTGACTAGTGTGTGTTTTGAAAGAGCTGTAATCTGTCCACTGTTACAAAGATTTAAGATCATGACGTCTGCTGTACTGAGGAATGTCATCTAAATTCAAACATTCATCTTAAGGGATACAAGCAGTTACTGGTATACACGTTCAGAGTGGGAACGATTCTATCGTATTAACTGATTGCTAGGCTCTTGAATAGGTCTGTTATATATCACTGATCAGTAAACCACTAAGTTCACAACACAATTTTTACAATTCTACACTTAAGTATCTTCAGTGCATTCCAATGTTTGATCCACACCCTACTATACTAGTCCAATCTAGCATGATGTGTCTACTGTGCTTTGAAAGGCTGTCATCCACTGACGTTTCTTACACTTGTCACATTGTGATACTATTGACCTGCTACTCATTTTGGTCCAGTCTGAGATTCTTAACTTGTATCAGACAACTGCACATGGACCTATAATGTTTTGTATTTAACTTGTGCTTGGCGATTTACCGTCCTAACTAAAAACACACCACACACACACACCCCAGGAATTAATATTTTCGTTTTGAATCAGTGTCACTAGTTACCATGCAGAGGAGCTGTTATACAAAGTTTAACATCACTCAAGAAATGTATATAAATATTTGGACATTTGACATGAGCACAGCATTGTCTTCACTGCTGGGCACGAGCGCACACGAGTAAGAGTTTCCCGGTGTTCTGAGGGTTTGTTAGACAAGACTGGAAAATTATAATTGTGTCAAGTGACGTTGATGGTTAAGATGTGTGCTAGTGTGTTAGTGTGTGGGATTGCGTGTGGAAGGGAATCTTTTATTAAAGACATGTATTGTGGAGGAGAATCTAGTGAAGGCTGACTATGGAAGCAAATCAGTGCCATAATGTTTTGAATTTTAAAAGGCATTGAATACTTAATATTGAAATTTAAACACTGAATTCTCATCTGAATATATTTCAAAGTAAAATAAATCTCATGTTGCTCAAATTCGACCCTAAAAAATTCGACCATGAAAAATTCGACCCTATCAAATTCAAGCCGAACATTTTCCAGCTGCAAAAAATTCGAGCCTATAAAATTCGAAAAAACAAAAATAGAGCCTATCAAATTCGAGCCGACAATCTTCCAGCTGAAAAAATTCGAGACGAACATTTTCTAGATGAAAACATTCGAGCCCAAACATTTCGAGTCTATAAAATTCGAGCCGAATATTTTCCAGCCTTAAAAATTCTCAGATTTTTTACATCCGGGATATCAAGGACAGGTAGAGCAATCGAGCCTCAATGCAATCGAACCAACTTCTGACCTATCCAACTGCAGCGCTCCCTCCTCAGGCCCCTCTAAACCGGAACTCTCTCCTCAGGCCCCTGAAGCTGGAACACTCTCCTCAGGCCCCTTTTTTCATGTGTATCCGAGGTATTAGCGCCGAACTTCGGTTTTAGCATAAGTCAATAGGGTTTAATAAAACGGAAATTAGCATGTTAAAACATTATGTAAAAAATCGGATATTTTTAAACTCGAATTTTTTGAGGGTCAAATTTTATAGGTTCGAATGTTTTTGGGTCGATTTTGATAGGGTCAATGTTTTTATTGTTGAATTTTTTAAGATCACATTTTAGGATCGAATTTGAGCAACCTGAACTTTATTTTACATTGAAATATATTCAGATGAGAAATAAGTGTTGTTTGAATTTCAATATTAAGTATTCGATGCCTTTTAAAATTCAAAACATTATGACACTGATTTGCTTCCATAGCTAACTTTCTGGCAAAACAATTAAACGCGGTAGTGGGCTGTATAGACCACTTTCAAACCTACGTCACACGACTTTCAAGCTGGCTCAACTGCGCATGTGGGTTGCAAAAGACGAACTTCTCCCGGGTATAATACACTTGGAGTGTCGATCAGGTCATCATATATCTCTGTTCACTGGATTACAGGGCTTGACATTAACTTTTTGAGGCACTTGTCCTTTGGACGAGTACATTTACATTTCACTTGTCAATGCACAAAAGTCACTTGACCCCCATAGCTTTAAATAGCCTGACCAAGTGATCGGGCAAAACTAGCCTGGCTAACGGAGGTCGCTTTCTCAGGAAAATGAGTAATGAAACAGACTCGGTTAAAGAAATCCAATATGCTGGCTATCTTCAGCAGGCTCGTATCTACGTTAGGCAGTCCTCTCTGACGTTTCTGGAGTGAAATACAACATTGTGCACACTGCCAGTGAGCGACGAGTCTGACCGAGGCTAATGGGGACGCAGTCTCACACTCAAATTGCCAGTTTAAACAAATCACAAAAATAATCTGACGAGCTGGCTAAAAGCAGAATTCCCATATCTCTTGAAAGCTGCCCTGCTCGACTTTTTAGATGTTGAATTGACTGTAAAATTATGAAGCTTGTGACATGACGCGAAGACATGGCTGCCGCTCCACTATGTGGTCTGTACCGGGCGATATTCTGACTCAAAACAAGACTTTCGTGACCAAAATCAAAATTCTGATCCGACAGATCAATGGGGAATCGCTTTTTCTCTCTCTAAGGCTGTCCTCTGACTTTTTGGTCTTTTAAATCTAACTATTTGTATGATCCGTGTGGTCCTTTTGCCATTGTAAATGCTATCCTTTCCCGGTTTTCTGAAACCTAGCTGCGCGCGCATCCTGAATGTTGGTAAACATGAAAGTGGTCTATAAGTACCGGATACGATCCGCCAACCAGAATTCAAAGAAGTAGACTGGGGGCGGGGCCTGGGCCAGATATAAAGTGCTGCGAGACTATTTCTCTTTCCGCTTCCTTTTTGCAACTTCGGTAAGCAACTGACTTCTCGTATTTGGAAACTTCAAGTTGTTTTTTGTTATTAATGGTTCCTAATAATGTTCAATTGCGCAGTTTTGAGTTGATGATATTTAGTTTAATTGACAAGCATATGTCTGAATTTTAGTGATGCCTATTTTTTATCTGATGCCACTATTGCAGTAGTGCATCTCCCTCCACAGGTGTGTGTCTCACCTGGCTGTGTTTACAGGTGGCCATGCTGTGATGAGGTCATCGTGACGTTCTGAGATGGGCTGGAATGTTCTAGTCAGAATTCTGCATCGGTGAGTTCCTAGGGGTTCTTCAATATGTTACGTTGCGCAGATTTGAGTTGATGATATTTAGAAGACAAGCATATAACTGACTGTCTGTGATGCCTACCCTTCATCTGATCTAATCCTGGCTATTAATCCTTATTGCCTTAAATCATAAAGGTTACTCAAAGTTCTGTTTGTCTAGGTTCGGACATCAGTGACCAGAAGAGTTATTCCCCTGTTGTCAGTCTGTGGTAAGTTAAACTGTCGGTCGACAGTGTAGTTAAATCTGAAAGCTCCTTGATGTCCTTCCCTGTGTTTGAAAAGATGAAATGGGCTCAGACCCACTAACATTCTGGACGACGAAGTCTCATGGCAGTTTTGTCACCAAAGCCCTGATCAAACAAGATGGCTGCCTGGTCGCTAGCATGCTTCTCTGCCCTCTGGTTTAATGCTTCTCTTGGTTGTCTTGCAGGCAGCTGGACATGGCCTGAGGACTCGTCTGTGAGGTGAGTTGTAGAGGAGGGTGCTTTTCTGTTGTATGACGAGTGAAGAGTTGTTTGTAGTGATGATTTTCTTATTACCGCCCCAGTCTGATGTTAGCTGACTGATTGGTACTGTACTGATTACAAACATCAAGATTCAAGTTTGTTTGTCTTGATTCACCCCAGAGCTGGATTGTGACCTGTTGTGTTTCCTCTCTCCAGCAGGAGGCCGTAGCAGCATGGCCAGGCTGGTCTGGGGCTGGAACAGTGAGGTGAGCTGGGGGTTCATCTTCAATGGTACTTCCTGTTTGCTTATATGGGATGTTGACATGATGAATCATCTACGTTACTCCCAGTCTATGATCTTTGTCCCTGGTCCAGCCCCCTGGACTATCTTCTGACTCCCCCAGAGTGCCCACACTCTGTTTGGTTCTCCTGTTGACCCAGAGTGGGGCTGATGAGCCTAGAACACACCTAGGGGTAAGGCTCTGCTCTGGGTTCTGATGGAGGACCAGTGGGGGTGGTCTTGGGGGCCGGCTGGGGGCAACAGATCCTCATGAATGATAAAACAATCTGATCTCATCCTGACAAACTCCTCCATCCACATCATGAAGTCTCCTTGTGACTCATCCTCCTCTTCTCTCTCCACAGACTGGTCGTTCTGGCTTCCAAAAGTCTCCTGCTTGTGCTGAGGTCAGTATTTTACATGTGATTCTTTTCTACTGTGGTTTGTGAAGTGATGTTCCTTATTACCGCCCCAGTCTGATGTCAGGTGACTGATGTATGGTTCCGTACTGATTACAAACATGAGTTCATTTCCATGACTGAAGCCAGATGCGTTTCTGACCCAAGCTTTGCTTTGTTCTCGACAGCGAGGCGACGTGGAGCTTTTCTTCTGATCCTTCCTCCTCTCAGGTGTGTACTGAGCAACGTCTTCATCAAGCCTTTCTCTCCAGAAATGATGATTTTCTTATTACCGCCCCAGTCTGATGTTAGCTGACTGATTGGTACACCTCTGATTTGTAACTACAAGAATGGCTGTGTATAACTGGACTACAAACATGAAGTTAACCCAGTGGAATTTGTGTTGCAGGTCTGTGGATCATGGAGACGATGTTCGTCTTTCAACCTTAGATGGGGAGGAGGAGTAGGGAGATTCATACTTTTGTACCATACTTGACTTTAATTTGAACTGACTCAAGCTTGCAGATGTGTTACAAGCATAATAAAATGTTCAAGCTTCATATGTGACTAGTGTGTGTTTTGAAAGAGCTGTAATCTGTCCACTGTTACAAAGATTTAAGATCATGACGTCTGCTGTACTGAGGAATGTCATCTACATTCAAACATTGATCTTAAAAGATCCAAGTAGTTACTTGTATACACGTTAAGAGTGGTAACATGTCCATCGTATTAACTGCTTGCGACGCAATTATTTGCAGCTAGCCTTCTCCAGAGCAGGCTAACAGTCAGGCTAAGATTAATTCTGGAGTCTCATGTGTTAAATCAGCTGACGCTCTGATCCGAAATAAACGTGTTTAGCCGTTATTTTGCGTCTTCTGAATGTGTTCTGATGTTTTATAGCCAATATCGCGGAATTTTAGTATTTCTGTTCAAATAGGCCTACGGGGAAATAAGCGACTAACGCTAGCTGTGCCTCCTTCCGATTGCGCAATCCCACAGAAACTGGGCTGAGCTGCTAATTTCTTTTGCACACTTTTTTTTAATATGTCCTCACATTTAATAGTCTTGGTCATGTATTTTACGTATTTATAGGCTGTAACATAATAGTCTTGCTGATCGTACATATTATTAATTGTTGCTCAGCGGGTGAAAAATATGCTGCACGCATGTGCTGCATCAGTGAATTTGTGATCGATACCTTGGTCTATTTAAGAAATCCGTGAAGCTGCACTTATCCCAACTATGTACACCTGAATTGACATAGCTTTACCTTCTCATCCTGGCTCGGCAAACGTGCAACCGATTAAGCTGCGATGAGGTGATCACACTAAGTCAAGCGGCGCCTTTTCAGTTATCCTGGATATCTTTATTCTATTTTTTTGCAACAGCCCCCAGGTCAGTTCTGTGTTCTGTTGTCAGGAGTCTCCAAGGCAACCACTGCTGGTGAGTAAATAAATGTTGTGAAATGAAAACACTGACTAGTTCTTCATTTTAACTTCATTTATTAAAATTGTCAGGAGGCCAGGAGAACAAATTCGAATCCTCATAACTATTTGCCCTCTAAACACACCACCCCTTGTAAACTGAGTCTAAAACGAAAATCTTATTCCTATTAAAAACGACATCAAAAACACCAGAAAATCAGCAAGTACAAAAATGAGTATTAAACACCAACTGCTGTTGCCATGACAATTTCAATAAAAAATGTTTTTTTTACAATGACCTGTTATCACATTAAAATGTGTTGATAAGTAAAGCAAAAGTTGTAAAAACAAAACAAGCTTTATTCATAAAATAATTGTAAAAATAAAGGTATTTGAATCGTTTTTGTAAATGGTGTCGCTAGCAGATCCAGGATCAGACAAGCTTCCTCATAACTATTTACCCTTAACACACCACCCCTCGTAATCTTACTCTGAACCCAAAAGCGAAAATCTTATTCCTATTAAAAACGACATCAAAAAACACCAGCAAGGTACAAAAAATGAAGTATTAAACACTCAACTGCTGTTGCCATGACAATTGCGATAGAAAAAAGCAGCGGGGAAAAATAACACTTTTTTTGTTTTACACTTTTACAATAAAAACAATAGTAACAAAATTAACTTATCACATCAAAATGTGTTGATAAGTAAAGCAAAAGTTGTAAAAAAGCTTTATTCATAATATAATTGTAACATTTAAGGAATTAGAATCTATTTTTTTAAATGGTGTCGCGAGCAGATCCAGGATCAGACTAGCTTCCCTCAGTGCTGTCAGTCACCATTGGCAGGGACTCCATGACTGACCTCAGATCAGCGTCTAGACAGCACTCTCCTCCTGCTCCATCCTCTGGGCTGCTCTCTCCTCTCCTGGCCCAGCTTCAGCACTGGAATGCAGGGAGACCAGCTCCATGCTCCCCCTCTCTGCAGGCTTCCTGGTGGTCTGGAGAGACACAACAGAGTCAGGAAAAGGGGAGGAAGGACAAATGTCCCTGGTGAACAAACTACAGTACCTTAAAGTACAGACAGAGGGCAGTGATGGGCATCAGCAGAGTCACCAACACCACCAACACCACCACCACTCTGATGATGAAAGCTGGCAGAGGATTGGCTGGAACAGAAACACAGCGAATCATCCGATAGATAATCATCAGATCAACTACCAAGGTAAAGACACATCCTGTACCTTCCATCTCCAGTCTAAAGTGCAGCTACTTGTTTTTTAGAGTGTGGAGATGAGCAGTAACCTAGGTGACTGACTGACACATCTTGGGGTTAGTCCAGTGGTTCTCAATCCTGGTCCTCGTGACCCACTGCCCTGCATGTTTTTGATGTTTCCCTGCTCCAACACACCTGATTCAAATAAAAGGGCCTGATAACGAGCCATTAAATTGCATCAGGTGTGTTTGAGGAGGAAAACTTCAAAAACATGCAGGGCAGTGGGTCACGGGGACCAGGATTGAGAACCACTGGGTTAGTCCCAGATCACCACAGGACTCACATGACTGACAGTTAACAGAACTATATCCCGAAAAGTGTAAGCAACCCTTATGACAGACTAAAACATTGCGGGTTGTGGTTCTGAAAATCTATTCTCACTTACCTGCAACAGTGAGAGAGAGGAGCTCACTCTCAGAGGTGAAGTTATGAGAGAAAACGTAGACTTCATAAACACAGCTGTAGTTTCCTTGGTGGGCGTGGTCTGCAGCAGGAAAACAGGAAGTTGGAGGCAATGGTCGACGTGGAAAGGGGGAGGGCTGGGGAGAAAGGCTGGGGCCGGGAGAAGGGAATAAAACGGCGTAATGGGGGATAGTCCTAGGACCCCGAGGCCGCCCTGTCAAAGAAGGCACGGCGACAGGGAGGAGCCGGATGGGCATCCAGGAAACATCCCACTGTAAAGACCGACGCCAGATCCCCACTCTCCTTGACTTCTTTCCAGCACGTTCGACAAACACCTGACCATAAATCTGCCATTCGGTACCTACGTCACACAGACTACCTCCCCCGCTATCGTGCCCTAATAGCCACATACCCCGTCTTTAAAAACTTACCCGAGGGATCCCTCGCCTTCCGCCTCAAGACCCCTGGCAAATGTCACCGGCTGCGCGTCCACCCCGCCGCACTTTCTGCAGTACCCACATTGTCCCCCCGTTCCTAACCCCAGATTAATCTTTTGCCTACGTACGCCCCCCGGATCACTCCGCTTTTACTGCCTTCCATCATATCCTCGCCGCTGACCACCCTTAACCCCCAACCCTCGTTTTTCGACCGTCGCGCCAATCTCCTTTGCGAAACAGCAATCCTCCCCTTGGGCGGACCCACCCCCCCTTCTATCACAACCACCCCATCTTGCTTACCAGTCTCCTTGAGACCACCTGGTTACGATGTATCTAAGCACCACTGTACACAATCTCGCCTACCCCATGGCCCCCCCACGTATATAGGAGCCCTTAATCTCCTCCCGCCTAGAATATATCACCCATCCACGCTGTCCCTCCTTTCCATACCTACACCTCCTTCCACCCTCCTATCAAGTGCTCCTTTCGAAAGCACTCAGCGCCCAGCCCCTTGTCACCGTGTTGCATAACTTGTTTGCCCTCAGAGATCTTCGTGCTCCCCCGCATCCCTACTGCGACTTGTTGAACGGCCCCCATACAGTTCTTATAGACCAGATTTTCACGTTCGATTCTTGCACCCCACCCGTTTAACTAAGCCCACGACGATCCATAAGTCATCTTTACCGCATTGCCACCTCCTCTACATAGGGAATATCCCACTTGAATTGTCAGACCGCCCTTTCATTCGCCGGTCCCTCTTCGCCGCGTGATGTTGAAGCTGTGGTCCCTGAACACCTGCAAGCCCCTGCTGCTGGTCCTGGGAGACCCCCAGCATGGAGGAAGACAGGAGATACCAGCTGCAACAGGAGATCTGCAAACAACGGGAAAGTGGAAGGGAGAAAACAGAAAAGCAGGTAAGTGCTTCTCTCATTTAGCTGTGATGATACATCGGCAGGCACCATGTACAACAGCGTCACATGACACCGTGGTTGTTCCTGATACACGCTGTAGGGGGCAGTAGTCTGTTGGAAACCTTAGAACATTCCATAAAGGTCTAGTTTCTTGGAATGTACTGACAGATAGTGATTGGTTTGACTACCAAGATCCCCAGGTGAATATGACAACATTGTGTGTATTACCTGAGCAGATCACTTCTATGACAGTAGGAATGTAGCTGCTGTCTCCTCCCCTCACGGCTCCACACTCCCTCAGAGCAGACTCAGTCCCAGCACAGCGAGAGTCAAACTCCCATACAGGACGATCTTCATCACCATCATAACCTCTTGTTGAAAACAGCAGATCCACAGTCAGCTGTCTGCACACTACAGCTGCAGTCTTCATGCTCCAGTACACCACTGTCGCAGTCGTCTCCACTCTTCCGGTGTTTGATCTCCACTCTACCAGCACAGCGACTACCTCCATCCACCAACCTCACATCACCTGGAGAGACAGGAGACAGTCAGGTCCTCTGACTGTCTGTACAGTCCCTGTCCAGAAACAACCCTCTAACCTTGTCACACCAGAAACATAGTTGTGTTTCCCCAGACTGACACAACAATCACAACCTTATGTACTTTAAATAACTCACAACCCAGTAGTGCCTAGTTAGTTGTCATGGTAGAAGGCTCATGTTCTACCAACCTGGAGGTTCATCAGTGACTGAAGCCTGGAGACCTGAGGAGAGCAAATAACTTCAACATGACTTTACCTTCATTCTTCATTACGGAAGGCAAGGCAGAGGGGCGGGAAATACGAAAACGAGAGAGACGAAGGATGAACAAGAAAGAACGCAACAGGAACGCGCGAACCCCGCCCCAGCCCGCGCGAGAAGCCCGCGAGGACCCCGGCAAGCTGCACCACGCCGCGGAGCCGCCCGAGCCGCAACCCGCCCGGGCGCGCGACGCCGCGAGCACCCCGCCCGAGCGCGAGCCGCCGCCGCACCACGCCGCGGCACCCCGCCCGCGGCACCACGCCGCGCGCACCCAGTCCCGAGCCCGCGCGCGCCGCCCGCGCGCGCCCGCCCGCGCGAGCACCCCGCCCGCGGGGCACCCGCCCGCGCGCGCCGCCCGCGCGCATCCCCGCCGCGCGGCGCCCGCGGCTCACCCCGCCCGCGCGGCAGCCCGCCGCGCCGCCCGCGCGCACACCCGGCCCCGCGCGCACCCAGCCCGCGCGCCCCCGCCCGCGCGCGCCGCCCCGCGCGACCCCGCCGCGCGGACAGCGGCCAGCGCACCCAGCCCGCGCCCGCCCGGCGCACCCTCCGCCCGCGCGCCCCCGCCCGCGCGCGCGCCCGCGCGCACCACGCCGCACGCACCCCGCACGCGCGCACCACGCCGCGGCGCACCCCGCCCGCGCCCGCGGCGCCGCCCGCGCGCGCGCTCGCCAGGCGCGCAACCCCGCCCGCGGGCACCCCAGCCAGCGCGCGCCGCCCGCGCTGCACCCGCCCGCCTTCCTCCTCTCTTCTCCGCCCTTTCTCTCTACTCCCGCTCTCACCCCGCCCGCTTTCACCCCCCGGCGCGCGTCTACCTCGCGCGCTCGTCGGGCGCGCTACGCCCTCTGCGCACCCCGCCCGCTAGCTACGCCCGCGCGCGAGGCCGCCCGTGTCTTCTCGCCGCCATAGCGCTCACCCCTGCCCGCTGTCACCCCGCCGCTGGCTCCGCCTCTCTCACCCCTCCCTCTCGCACCCTCCCTCTCTCTCCTCCCTCTCGAGTCTCTCATCCCTCTCTCTCTCCTCCTGTCATGTTGTGTTCCCCAGACGGACACAACAATTCACAACTGAGGTACTTTTATAACTCAAACAACAGTAGTGCCTAGTTAGTTGTCATGGTAGAAGGCTCATGGTTCTACCAACCTGGAGGTTCATCAGTGACTGAAGCCTGGAGACCTGAGGACAAGAAAAGAACTTCAACATGACTTACCCTTCATTCATTATCATTAAGGCAATGCATCTGTGCCCGCTCCCTCCCTCCTCCCGCCCTCTCCCTCCCTCCCTCCCTCCCTCCCAGACCCTCCACTCGTCGTCCCTCCCTCCTCCCTCACCCTCACCTCTCACTTCTGGCTACACCCTCTCCCTCTCACCTTTCTGTCTCACCCCTCCCCTCCCTCCCCCTCTCACCCCTCCGTCTCGCACCCATCCCCTCTCACCCCTCCCTCTCCACCCCTCCGTCTCCCACCTCCTCTCTCACCCCTCCCTGTCTTCCCCTCCCTCTCACACCCGCCCTCCTTCCCCTCCCTCTCTCCACCCCTCCTTTCTTCCCCTCCTTCTCTCACCCCACCCTCTCTAACCCCTCCCTCTCTTCCCTTCCCCCTCTCTCCCCTCCCTCTTAAACCCTCCCTCCTCACCCTCCCTCCCTCTCTCTCCCCTCCTCTCTCACCCTCCTCTCATCCCCACCCTCTCTTCCCCTCCCCCTTTCACCCCTCCCTCTCTCACCCCTCTCCTCTTACCTTTCTTGTCTCACCCCTCCTCTTGTCATCACCCCTCCTTCTGTCTCACCCCTCCCTCTCTCCACCCCCCTCTCTCACCCTCTCCTCTCTCACCCCTCCCTCTCTCACCCCTCCCTCCCTCACCCACCCCTCCTCTTCTCTCACCCTTCACTCTCTCACCCCTCCCTCTCACCCCTCCCTCTCTCACCCCTCCCTCTCTTCCCCTCCCTCTCTTACCCCTCTGTCTCCTCTCTCTCTGTATCTCTCTGTGTCTCTGTCTCTCTCTGTCTCTCCTCTGTCCTCTCTCTCTGTATCTCTCTCTCTCCCTCTCCCTCTCTCTCTCTCTCTCTCTCTCTCTCATCATAACCTTTTCAGTTAGCAGACACCTTTTTCCACAGCATGATGAAGTACGGGGGAATTTGAACATGCAACCTTTTTCTGAAACCTTCACCCTCGCCCTCCCTCCCCCTCTTTCCTCTTTCATTCTTCCCTCCCTCCCTATTCCCTCCTTCTTCCCTCCCCCCTCTCTGCTCTTACCCTCCCCCTCCCTCCCCCAGCACAATGTATAACAGTCATATATGCAGTAACACAAGTATTTACCAGTATAGGGCAGTTTTTATACACGACTAATACAAACATGTGTACAGATACAACAGAGCCCTACCTGTGCTCCAGAACATGACCACCAGCATCAGGACAGGGAGCATCTCTCTCTCAGACTGGGTCTCCACTGGGCTGTAGAACACTTCTGACTGGGGAGTGGACTGAGGGCCGAGGACACAAACTGCTGCTTCACTCCTATCAGTTATGTCTCTTCAGTTTCCTGTGATGCATTTTCACACCTCGTTCAGCTTATCCGCTTTCATACTTGATATCTCTGGAACCATCTTCCAGCTCATGTTAGGGTGTCAGAGTCACAGTTTTTCTCAACTGCTTACATAATTTCTTTTTTTAACTTGTCCTCTTTTTTTCATAACTTAACACACAAATCCAAAATTGCACACACAAAATGCAAAATGCCTCGCTTCTCTTGCAAAATGAAGCACTGCATTTAAAATATCACAAACACGTCTCAAAAGCAAACATTTGTCTCATGTTGCAAACACTTTTACCATTATATATTAAAAAAAAATGATTTATCATATACACACAGTTATTCAAAACCTAAAGCTCTTCTTTCGTGAGCTCCTATGTACATTTCTGTACAAGATTGAAAGTAAATGGCAGAGATGATGAAGGATTCATGGTAAACACACGAAAACAAGATTAAAACCAAACATATTTTTTTACTGTAAGCATTTGTGGTTGTGAATACAGTATTACACAGTACGAAAGAAAGAGTGTAGCAGGACAGAAAACAAACCTAATTTTGAAAAAGGTGATTAAGGAATGGCGTGTTTGTGTGTGCCATGAACTGTAGCATACAGTAATATATACTATGTTCTACAATATTGTCAGTGTAATGCATGCTGCCAAGCCTCCAGCTTTTGGGACATTTGCAGCCGTGCCTCCAGCTGCTTCTCATAAGACAATCAACGCCAATTAAGGACAAACTCCTTAAAAGGGGCATGTTGGTAGAGCAGGTGGGTGGGCATTTGTACTGTGACAGAGCTGGCCAACAGTGACGCATGGACTGGTGACGGTGCGATCTGTGTTTTTATTGTATCTTTTTAACCTATGTATTGTTTGTTTGGTCAAATTGCGGGTGTACGGTGAGAGCCCTGACTAGGTAGTCTGTATGTATACGACCAGCTATGTTTAAGATATACGTATTTGCCGTGAAACCTCACTGACGTTTTTAGTGTGCGTGTGCTCACTCATTGCATCGTGTTGATGGTTTGTGTATACTTGCGTTTTAGTCTGTCATAAGGGTTGCTCACACTTTTTGGGATAATAGTTGTGGTTGGTCTTGAGTGAATCTAACTGTCAGTCATGTGAGTCCTGTGGTGATCTGGGGGTAACCCCAGGATGTGTCAGTAGCAGTCACCTAGGTTACTGTTGATTTACACACTCTAAAAACAAGTAGCTGCACTTTAGACTGGAAATGGGAGGTACAGGATGTGTCTTTACCTTGGTAGCTGATCTGATATGATGATTATTTATTTGCTGTGTTTCCGTTCCAGTAAATCCTCTGCCAGCTTTCGTCATCAGAGTGGTGGTGCTGCTGACTGCTGACGTCTAGCACGGCCCTCTATCTGTACTTTAAGGTACTGTAGTTTGTTCACCAGGGACATTTGTCCTTCCTCCCCCTTTTCCTGACTCTGTTGTGTCTCTCCAGACCACCAGGAAGCCTGCAGAGAGGGGGAGCATGGAGCTGGTCTCCCTGCATTCCAGTGCTGAAGCTGGGCCAGGAGAGGAGAGAGCAGCCCAGAGGATGGAGCAGGAGGAGAGTGCTGTCTAGACGCTGATCTGAGGTCAGTCATGGAGTCCCTGCCAATGGTGACTGACAGCACTGAGGGAAGCTAGTCTGATCCTGGATCTGCTAGCGACACGTCTATATTTTACAGACTTAAATGTATGTTTCGCTTCACTTATCAAATGTTAAACTATATTTTTGTGAAAAGTTTTTATTGTATTTAGTCTACGAGTAGAAAACAGAGTAGAAAAGTGTAAATATTAGACAAATAATTCTGAAAAAATATTTTCTACAAGGGCTTGAGCCTAACCTTGTAAACCCTGGACAATCTAGTAATTTCTGTGTCGAAGAGCAGTGAAATGTTAAACATGTATGCGTTGATACTATATATGTTGATGATGTTGGTAACAAAACGCTGTGGTCTGCCCGTGACTAAAAACACATCCTCTCACTCTCAGACAGGCTCCTATCAAAAAACACACAAACCAGTTCAGAAACACGTTAAAGGTGTTTTAGTTTCACATTTTACAAAAGACTCACGACAACAACAGTTGTAATATTTTACATTAGAAGAACAGCAGTGTTGTTTTGACATCTAACAGGGATCTCCAAATATAGAATGTCATATTTTGGGGTCCCATCTTAAAATTAGGGGGGGTCGCAAAAAAAAAGAACGTTTATGTACAGTGTATATATATCCAATTTTATTATTTTTTAAACCAATCAGAAATGTGGGGCATGTAAATGAGGGGTGCTAAGCCCCTCCCCTTGGCCACACCCCTCCCCTTGGCTCGCCCCTCCCCTTGGCCACACCCCTCCCCTTGGCTCCACCCCTCCCCTTGGCCACCCCCTCCCCTGGCTCCGCCCCTCCCCTTGGCTCCGCCCCTGCTCCAAACCTGTTCCTGCTGAAATGACCTCCTGGAGGGTTTTGCTCCACCTGTGTCTAGAGCCGCGGTCTTCAGCCCTGGTCCTCCAGCCCCCCTGTCCTGCACGTTCTAGATGTTTCCCTGCTCCAACACACCTGGTTCAGACGAACAGCTCGTCACCAGGCTTCTGCTGAGCTTGATAACGACCCGTTCATCTGAATCAGGTGTGTTGGAGCAGGGAAACATCTAAAACGTGCAGGACAGGGGGTCCCTGAGGACCAGGGTTGAAGACCTCTGGTCTAGAACATTACCAGGGTTGCATACCACTGTGTCTAGCATGATTCAGCTAAATCAGCTATCAGAATCACTGTGTCTAGCATGATTCAGCTAAATCAGCTATCAGAATCACGGTGTCTAGCACGATACAGCTAAATCAGCTATCAGAATCACGGTGTCTAGCATGATTCAGCTAAATCAGCTATCAGAATCACTGTGTCTAGTATGATTCAGCTAAATCAGCTTTCAGAATCACTGTGTCTAGCATGATTCAGCTAAATCAGCTATCAGAATCACTGTGTCTAGCATGATTCAGCTAAATCAGCTATCAGAATCACTGTGTCTAGCATGATTCAGCTAATCAGCTATCAGAATCACTGTGTCTAGCATGATTCAGCTAATTCAGCTATCAGAATCACTGTGTCTAGCATGATTCAGCTATCAGAATCACTGTGTCTAGCATGATTCAGCTAAATCAGCTATCAGAATCACTGTGTCTAGCATGATTCAGCTAAATCAGCTATCAGAATCACGGTGTCTAGCATGATTCAGCTAATTCAGCTATCAGAATCACTGTGTCTAGCATGATTCAGCTATCAGAATCACTGTGTCTAGCATGATTCAGCTAAATCAGCTATCAGAATCACTGTGTCTAGCATGATTCAGCTAATCAGCTATCAGAATCACTGTGTCTAGCATGATTCAGCTAAATCAGCTATCAGAATCACTGTGTCTAGTATGATTCAGCTAAATCAGCTATCAGAATCACTGTGTCTAGCATGATTCAGCTAAATCAGCTATCAGAATCACTGTGTCTAGCATGATTCAGCTAAATCAGCTATCAGAATCACTGTGTCTAGCATGATTCAGCTATCAGAATCACTGTGTCTAGCATGATTCAGCTATCAGAATCACTGTGTCTAGCATGATTCAGCTATCAGAATCACGGTGTCTAGCATGATTCAGCTAAATCAGGTCAAGGAGCACGTTTAAAGATCTACAGCTGTGCAGTGACGTATCATGGCTCAGTTATTTAATCCATATCACACTCTATTACAGTAATAAAAATTACTTTGTTAAAAATGTATCCAAATGAAAGTAAACCCGAAAAAAACCATTTCCCAGTTGTGTGTAGAGAGAGAGAGAGAGAGAGGCTTTCTGACCAACCCAGTTCATCTAACAGAACATTCATACATATAATTCATATATATAGTAGAGACAGAAGCTTTGATCTTCTAAGGGGAGTTCTGGAGAGGGTGGCTGATCTGGAGACAGACCCAGTATAATGTTCTCGCCAGACAGAAAACAGCCAACAGAACCATGAAGGCCCAGGAGACGTAGATCCCTTTGTTATGCTGAGCCGAGCGCCATGTCCCCACCTAGAGTCACACACACACACACACACACACACACACACACACACACACACACACACACACACACACACACACACACACACACACAAAGACACACACACACCACAAAGACACACACACACACAACACACACACACACACACACACAGACACACACACACACACACACACCACACACGCACACACAAATACACACACCACCACAAAGACACACACACACATACCCAGCACACACACACACACACACCACACCAATACACACACACACCACAAATACACACACACACACACACACACACACACACACCACACACACACACAAATACACACACACACACACACCACAAAGACACACACGCACACACACAGCGCACACACACCATACACACACACACACCCACCCACACACACCATACACACACACACCCACACACACATACACACAAAGACACACACTTTTAATTCCCTCCACGCACACTAGATACTACCTAGGGCACTAGATATAATTTAGGACACTAGGCTACAACCTAGGACACTACCTAGGACACTAGGCTACAACCTAGGACACTACCTAGGACACTAGGCTACAACCTAGGACACTACCTAGACACTAGGCTACAACCTAGGACACTACCTAGGACACTACCTAGGACACTAGGCTACAACCTAGGACACTACCTAGGACACTAGGCTACAACCTAGGACACTACCTAGGACACTTTCTGTTAGAACTCACCATCAGTCCTGCTGAGGAGGCAGCTAGAACCAGGAAGAGGAGGAAACACCACAGGCCCCGCCTCCTGGGGTACCGAGGACCAATCGAAGAGCTGAACAACGAGAGACAGGAGAGAATCACTCAGAGACATGAAAAATAAACAGGCACTCGCACACACCACACGCATTTGCACACACACACACACACACACGCATTCACACTCGCACACAAAGGTGAATAAGTACTTACACTTTGCGACAGTGGTGGACATCTAGCCAATGTCCTGTCAGTGAACTCAGTCCACTGAAACACCACAGACGCAGAAATATAGAATATGATTTAGTATAAATCTATATCATTACATACAGAATAAGACCATAAATACAGTTCAGATGATGACGGTTATTATAAGACTGTTGGTGATGATGAAGACGATGATGACGTGGAGGATGAAGAGGACAGTACCAGGAAGGTGTTGCTGCAGTGTCCACAGCTTACTCTGACTCCTGCAGGCTGCTGGGGCTCAGGACTCTCTCTCCCAGCATGCACTGGGCCAAGGTTGATGACCCGCTTACTGTCGACACACACACACACACGCGTTTCCATTTGTCTCTCTCTCGTCTCTCAGCTCCCTCCCCTCCCTCCCTCCACTCCCCACCCCCCTCCTCTCACCCTCTCCACCTCCACCCCCCCCCTCCCTCCACTCCTCCCTCCCCTCCCTCCCTCCCTCCACTCCCCACCCCCCTCCTCTCACCCTCTCCACCTCCACTCCCTCCACTCCTCCCTCCCTCCCTCCACTCCCCACCCCCCTCCTCTCACCCTCTCCCTCCACTCCCTCCCCCCCTCCCTCCCTCCTCCCTCCCTCCCTCCCTCCCTCCCTCCCTCCCTCCCTCACCCCCCTCCTCTCACCGCTCTCCCCCTCTCCTCCTCCTCCCTCCTCTCCCCCTCCCCCCTCCCCTCCCTCCCTCTCCACTCCCTCCCCTCCTCCTTCCCCTCCCTCCTCCTCTCCCGCTCCTCCTCTCCCGCTCCCTCCCCTCTCACCCTCTCTCCCCCCCTCCTCCCTCTCCACCCTCTCCCCTCCCCCTCGCCTCCCTCTCCCTCTCCCTCTCCCCCCTCTCACCAGTAGGTGCGTGGGCCAGGCGACTCCTCTGGGAGGACACCTTGTCACCTCCCTCCCCTCCCCTCTCTCCCTCCCCTCTCCCTCCCCTCTCCCTCCCCCCTCCCTCTCCCTCCCCTCTCCCTCTCCCTCCTCTCCCTCCCCTCTCCCTCCCCTCCCCCTCCCCCCTCCTCTCCCTCCCCTCACCCTCTCTCTCTCCCTCCCCTCCCCTCTCTCCCTCCCCTCTCCCTCCCTCTCCTCTCCCTCGTCCCTCCCCTCTCCCTCCCCCTCCCCCTCCCTCCCCCTCTCCCTCCCCCTCTCACCAGTAGGTGCGTGGGCAGGCGATCCTCTGGGAGGACACCTTGCAGATGAGCAGGCAGTTACAGGGACAGCGGACGTACTTCTTCCCCACGGGGCGTTCCTTATAGGCTGGCAGGGGGGAGGGGGGAGAGGGGGGGGGAGGAGAGGCGGAGAGAGGGGAGGAGAGTGAGAGGGGGAGAGAGAGTGTGAGGAGAGAGGGGATAGAGTATGGGAGGAGAGGGGTGTGGGGTGGGGGTGGGGGAGGGGAGTAGAGGGGTGGGGGGGGAGGAGAGGGGGTGGGGGTGGGGGGGAGAGGGTAGAGTGGGGGGGGAGAGGGGGTGAGAAGATAAACAGTCAAAGAACAGAAACAGAAATCTGTCTTCCTGCCACCTGTCTGTCTGTGTTCCTGCCTGCCTGTCTGTCTGTGTTCCTCCTGCCTGTCTGTCTGTGTTCCTGCCTGCCTGTCTGTCTGTGTTCCTGCCTGCCTGTCTGTCTGTGTTCCTGCCTGCCTGTCTGTGTTCCCTGTCTGTCTGTGTTCCTGCCTGCCTGTCTGTCTGTGTTCCTGTCTGCCTGTCTGTCTGTCTGTCTGTCTGTGTTCCTGCCTGCCTGTCTGTGTTCCTTCCTGCCTGTCTGTGTTCCTTCCTGCCTGTCTGTCTTCTGCCTGCCTGCCTGTCTGTGTTCCTTCCTGCCTGTCTGTGTTCCTTCCTGCCTGTCTGTGTTCCTTCCTGCCTGTCTGTCTTCCTGCCTGCCTGCCTGTCTGTGTTCCTTCCTGCCTGTCTGTGTTCCTTCCTGCCTGTCTGTGTTCCTGCCTGCCTGTCTGTCTCCTGCCTGCCTGTCTGTCTGTCTTCCTGCCTGCCTGTCTGTGTTCCTGCCTGCCTGTCTGTGTTCCTGCCTGCCTGTCTGTGTTCCTTCCTGCCTGTCTGTCTCTCTGCCTCTCCGTCCTCACCGTGGCCTCGTTGCAGACGGCACACTTGATGACGTGCTGGTGGGCTTTCCCCTCCACGCTGATGGCCCCCTGACACACCCTGCAGCTGATCACTGGTCCGCTGCCCGGGCTGCCCTGGGGGAGTAGGGGGGCGGGGCCTCCTCCTCCGTCAGCTGGGGCGGGGCAGAGGGGCTGGGGAACGGGGGGGAAACTGGAGGAGAGGAGAGGGGAGAGAGGAGGGGAGAGGAGAGGGGGGTGGGGAGGGTAGATGAGAGAGAGGAGAGATGGAGAGGGAGAGAGAGAGAGAAGGGAGAGGGGAGGGAGGGGTGGGGGGAGGGGAGGGAGGGGGTGAGAGAGAGAGAGAGAGATGGAGGGGGGGGGAGGGGACGGGGAGGGGGAGGGAGGAGGGAGGAGAGAGAGAATGGAGAGTGAGTAGTAGTGGGAGAGATTAAGGAGGAATTTGATTTGAGTTTTGATTGAGTTTATTAGTAAAAATCAATGCATATAGCCTACAGTTCAATCATATAAATAGACAAGGTATACACATTCAAAATCACATGGATAACACAAGAAAGTGAAACACGTATTTCCATTGTGGTCCATAAAGGAAAGAGAGTGGGAAAAAGGGGGTGATGGAAGGAGGGAGAGAGTTAAGAGAAGGGAGAGAGTGGGAAGGAGGGAGAGAGAGAGTGTGAAGGAGGGAGAGAGAGAGTGGGAGGGAGAGAGTTAGAGAATAGAGAGAGAGAGTGGGAAGGAGGGAGGAGAGAGAGTGTGAAGGAGGGAGAGAGAGAGGGGAGGGAGGGAGAGAGTTAAGAGAATGAAGAGAGTGGGAAGGAGGGAGAGAGAGAGTGTGAAGGAGGGAGAGAGAGAGTGGGAGGGAGGGAGGAGAGTTAGAGAATGGAGAGAGTGGGAGGAGGAGGGAGAGAGAGGAGTGGGAAGGAGGAGAGAGCGAGTGTGAAGGAGGGAGAGAGTTAAGAGGAATGGAGAGAGTGTGAAGGAGGGAGAGAGAGAGAGAGAGCGGGAAGGAGTGAGAGAGAGAGGAGGAGGGGGTGTGTAGTGAGTGAAAGAGGAGGCAGATGTAGAGGGACAGAGAGATAAGGGGGCAGGTAGTGGGGAATTGTGGGGAAAGGATTAGATCATGTAGAGAATATTAGCATGTAGAGAATGCGTGTGAGAAGAACACACGCACCCGCGTTGGAATGAAGACGCTTCCAAAGTAGTTCCAAAGTAGTGAGCCAATTCACGCGATAAGAAATCCCTTCCAACAACTACTTATAATTCACGCGATAGACACAAACTAACTACTGGTATAACCACAATGAAGAGAAGCTGTACGTGTTCATTAAGCTAAATTTTAATAAATTGGCAGGTTATAATTCAATACAACTACACATCCGTACTTTTAGAATCAGCTGAATTGACAAAACCCAGACAATCACAACCACTTACTTGTGGTTTGAACCCATACGCGGTTCCACCGGGAGATACGCCGTTTGTCCCGTCGCATTGGTTAGACAGCAACGGGGACCGCTCCTCGTCCGACATACCGAGAGACCGGTGTCTGGGGCAGTCGGTGGCTGACGGATCAAACGAACGTTGTGGCGATCAGATACGTCGTTGTTCGGATTTGTTTTAGTCCGCGTTCACGTGACTGGAACTACCAGGAAGGAGGAAGTGAAAATAATAACATTGTCACATGATACTGAACCAACTGACGTACAGGATTTTCGACCAATAAGAAAGCTCGTTGCCAGTTTTCTAAATATTAGTTATGTTGGAGCCATATGTCTCTCATTCATTCATTTATAATTTCGTTTGAAGCTGCCAACTTCACCGTCCTAGAAAAACGTTAAAACTATTGGTTAAACATTTTAAAATACAAAAGGAGAACACATACTAACGTCACTTTAAACCAACGACCTCAGGTCATGTTTGTTTTTATTACACATTTGATAGAGCAGCACAGTAGGCTACCACAGTCCAAAGATATACAGAAATAAATAGCATACAAATTTCAACAAGTACATCATCGATAAAATGTAAACATGATCACTCCTATTTACACACATTCCTTCGCGCTGTTGTCAAAACAGCAAAAAACGTAACGTCGTTATCACAGAAAAACTTTTTTCATTTTTTTTTACTACAAGAGCAGTAACCTGATGTGGATCGCGGTTTGTCAAAGACCGAAGACACTTTCCCGGTTTAACAGCTAGGATCAGTATGATATTATCAACCTAGCTTTAAAAACACGTCCCTTATTTAGATTTAAACCAATAGTTTAGATTTAAAGAACCTAAGACATTTCAAGAAACGAAGTAGCCTACTAACTTCTCGTGCCGTAACTAAGTGTCGCTTCCCGCTTCATGACGTCAGTGAATAGAAAACAACACAGCAGGTTTATCAAGGAGATACATATTAAACGTTGTAACCTTTTACCTTGTAAAATAAATAAACTATGTTTGTGAAACGAATAAATAGAAAATCTCAACTCATTGGAAAATACAAATAAAATTCGGTCTGGGCACAGAAAGAGACTAGAACAAGTATTAAAACATTTGGGATTTGCACACTGAAGGAGGTGGAGGAGAAAGAACATACAGAAAGCCTGCCTTCAAAATGCTGTACTGACGATTGGGAAGAATCTGAGGTAAGTTTTACAAATCATTGTTCTTCTTCAAACTGGTATTCTAACACTGAATCTCAAAGGTGTTTTGTGGTGTTTGTCACCTGACCTCTTTGTCCTTGGACACACACTAAGACAAAGTCTGTCCCTTGGACACACACTAAGACAAAGTCAGTTACTGTAACAAGTGATGGAATGAGCACTCTGATTGTGTGAATATGGATGACAGTCTAAAACGACAAAATAGCGCGAGAGAGAGAGGAGAGAGAGAGAGAGAGAGAGGAGAGAGCTGACAGAGAGAGAGAGAGAGATTTGGGGTATACACCTTCACTCTGTTTTAAAGTGTGTGCGTGAGGTTAGTGTGTGTGTAAGAGGAAAAGTGTGTGTCCATCTCATTAGTGTGTGTGTGTGAGGGGTGTGTTCTCATTAGTGTGTGTGTGAGGTGTGTCTTCATTAGTGTGGTGTGGTGAGGTGTGTGTCTCATTAGTGTGTGTGTGAGGTGTGTGTGTGAGGTGTGTGTCTTCATTAGGTGTGTGTGTGAGGTGTGTGTGTGAGGTGTGTGTGTGAGGTGTGTGTCTTCATTAGTGTGTGTGTGAGGTGTGTCTTCATTAGTGTGTGTGTGTGAGGCGTGTGTGGTGAGGTGTGTGTCTTCATTAGTGTGTGTGTGAGGTGTGTGTGGTGAGGTGTGTGTCTTCATTAGTGTGTGTTGTGAGGTGTGTGTGTGAGGTGTGTGTGTGAGGGTGTGTGTCTTCATTAGTGTGTGTGTGAGGTGTGTGTCTTCATTAGCGTGTGTGTGAGGTGTGTGTGTGAGGTGTGTGTGTGTGAGGTGTGTGTCTTCATTAGTGTGTGTGTGAGGTGTGTCGCGTGTCCCTTCATATGTACGTGTGTGTAACACAGTTGTCAGTAACGTATGATGTCATCAGAAACACTGTTTCGTTTCTCCACAGAAACACCCCAACGCCTCACTCTTCTCAACCGTTGAGCCCCGAGGAGCCCCCAGGAGCCCCAGGAGCCCCGAGGATCCCCGAGGAGCCCTCCTCGCCTGTCGACCATGACGTCCTCGTCTCGCTGGCCTGGGAGGAGCCTCGTAGGGGTGTTAGACGTCGTAGTCTGGAACGGCAGAGTAGCTGATCCCGCCAGCAGTGGGGGGGCTGGAATGAAGAGGCAACAGCCAACAGAACACTGACCCTGGGGGGAGGGAGGGGGGAGGGAGGGAGGGAGGAGGGGAGGGGGAGGGGGGAGGGGAGGGAGGGAGGGAGGGGGTAGGGAGGGGGGGAGGGTGTGGGGGAGGGAGGGAGGGAGGAGAGAGGGGGTTGGGTGGGGTAGGGGAGTTAAGAGAGAGAGAGAGAGAGAAGAGGGGATTGGTAAGGCTGTGGAGTTACAGAATACTAAAGAAAACACACCACACACAGACACACACACACACACTCACACACACACACACACACACTCACACACACACACACACAGGCAGACATTTACCTCTCCGAAGAAACTCTCGGAGCAGAGCGAGTTTGGGCTTGCGTGTGTGTGGGATGTGTGTGTGTGGGGTGTGTGTGCGGGGTGGGTGTGGTGGGCCTGGGGACTAGCCGCCCGATCCTTCATCAGTTGTTCTTCAGCTGCTCTATGGGGGTCTCATCTGTGATGATGGACACCAGCTGGAGAGGGAGGGAGGGAAGAGGGAGGGAAGAGCGAGGGAAGAGCGAGGGAGGGAAGAGCGAGGGGAAGAGCGAGGGAAGAGCGAGGCAAGAGCGAGGGAGGGAAGAAGGAGGGAGGGAAGAGCGAGGGAGGGAAGAGCGAGGGAAGAGCAAGGGAAGAGGAGGGAGAGAGAGAGAGGGAGGGAAGAGGGAGGGAAGAGGGGAGAGCGAGGGAGGGGATTAGAGAGTGAAAGAAAAAAAAAGGTTAAATTATCGAAGACAATTTTGAATGGATTGACTACATGACCACCTCAACATGGGTCATACCTGGTCGTAGAAGATCACCATGACGAACACTCCAAACAATATAGACTCCACCAGCAACATGATATAGTGGGCTCTGTGAGGGAGGGAGGGAGGGGATGTGAACACACACTCCGAACACACACACTCTGAACACACACATTCTAAACACTCACTCTGAACTCACACACACACACTCTGAACACACACACACTCTGAACTCACACACACCACACTGAACTCACACTATGAAGGTTAGGGTTACATTCTGAACACACACATCTGAACACTCACTCTGAACTCACACACACACACACTCTGAACACACACACACTCTGAACTCACACTATGAGGGTTAGGGTTACATTCTGAACACTCACTCTGAACAACACACACTCTGAACTCACACACGACACTCACACACACACCACTGAACTCACACACAGCGTCTGACATTCTGCACACACACACTCTGAACTAACACACACTCTGAACTCACACACACACACTCACACACACCACACACCACTCTGAACTCACACACACACACTCACACACACACACTCTGAACTCACACACTCACACACTCACACACTTGAACTCACACCACACTCACACACACACACTCTGAACTCACACACACACACTCACACACACACACACTCTGAACTCACACACACACAATCACACACCACACTCTGAACTCACACACTCACACACACACACACACACCCACACTGAACTCACACACACACACACACACACTCTGAACTCACACACCACACACACACACACACTCTGAACTCACACATCACACACTCACACACACACTCTGAACTCACACACGCACACACACACACACACAACACACTCACACACACACTGAACTCCACACCCACTCACACACACTCTGAACCACACACTCACACCACACACACACAACACTCACACACACACTGAACTCACACACACACTCACACACACACTGAACTCACACACACCCTCACACACACATGAACTCACACACACACACAACACCCTCTGAACTCACACTATGAGGTGTTGTTACTGGGGTTCTCCTCCCCGTCTGCTCGGTCCCTGCTCCAGCTCGCTCTGATCCTCCACACCCAGGCAGACGCCACAGCACCATGGAGTACAGGGGCCATCCCTGAGTGGAGAGGGAGCGAGGGGGAGGGAGGAGGGAGGAGGGGGAGGAGGAGGAGGGGGAGGGGAGGTAGGGAGGAGAGGAGGGAGGGAAGAGGGAGAGGAGGGAGGAGGGGAGGAGGGAGGAGGGAGGGAGGAGGGGAGGGGGAGGAGGGAGGGGAGAGGGAGAGGGAGGAGGGAGGGGAGGAGGGGAGGAGGGAGGAGAGGAGGGAGGGAGGGGGAGGGAAGGGAGGAGGGGAGGGAGGAGAGGGGGGAGGAGGGAGGGAGGGGAGGAGGGCAGGGGGGAGGAGGGGGAGGGAGGGGGGAGAGAGAGGGGGAGGGAGGGAGGGAGGGAGGAAAAGGAAGGAGGCATTAGTTCAAATGTAACATTTGACTGAGTCATGGCGAACTTCTGTCTCCATGGTTACTCACCAGTGGAGAAGAGAATTGGATGAAGTACTTCTGGTTCACTCTCCTTACACAGTTGTTTATCCTGCAACACACATGATGTTAGAGAGGAGTGAGGAGAAGGAGAGGAGGAGGAGGGAGAGGGAGAGGAGGAGGGAGAGAGGGAGGAGGAGGAGGAGGAGAGGGATGAGGAGAGAGGGAGGAGGAGGAAGAGAGGGAGAGGAGGAGGAGGGAGACAGGGAGGAGGAGGAGGAGACAAGAGAGAACAGGAGTCATCACAGGGACAGTGGTGGTCCATGCGTCGGATTGCACCTCTGACAGACTCTGCAGTGGTGAGCTCTGGGTGGTCTGTAGGCCTCACAGCGACTACACACCGTCCAGCCCTCACAGCCCTGAGCGCGACACACAACACACACACACACACACCCACCACACACACAACAACACACCAACACAACACCACACACCACACACACCACACACACACACACACACAACACACACACAGCAGGGAGCTCACACCGACACAACTGACTGGGTCACGTGGTGTGTGTGTCAGTAGCCGAGTGTGTGCGTCTCAGTAACGTGGTGCGTGGTGTGCGTGCGTGTGTGTGGTGTGTAACAGCACTCAACCCTCTCGTTATG
>CAEFZP010001447.1:10000-13591 GCA_903064625.1 Mallotus villosus | reverse complement strand
TTCTCAAACACAAAGTTCCGGCTTTTCTACCCAAAAGGACATTAACGATGTACATAGGGTTGGACCCCGCTGCCTTCAAACAAGAGGGAAAAAGGGTTGAGTTACATCAGCAATTATGAAGTTAAGGTTATCTAACACAGTAAAAGTGGCTCCTGTAGCTAGGCTAGCTCTAGTTATCTAGTAGGATTTCAGCAGTATAGGCTAAGGTTAGCTAGGCTAGCTAGCTAAAAACAATTACCTACATTATAATGTACCCATTGGGCTCTGTCAGCTGGCTTGCTAGTCGGTAATGGTAACTCACATAACTAATTGGTGCTGTTGTATTTTGTCGCTGAGATAATGTAATGTTAAAATGTATTTTTCAGAGTTTCAACACAAAATCTGGAAACGCCGGTTAGGTGTCATTAGTGTCATTGAAAAAGGCGTGTAGGTTTAATAAGACTCTTAAAAAAATCAATTTAAAAAAAGCGAGAAGCAGCGCAATCTGAGTGTAGGTTTAACAAGAGAGCATAGCTATAGGCTTAATTAAAACAACCTGTTCTGGTTATTAAAAGTCAAGTTTCTAAACTCAACGGAAGTTCGAGGCCTGGCCTAGACGTGGTAGTTACGCAGGCCTCTTACAAAGAGCTACTGTGGCGCTGACGGACACTCAATATTTGAGCTTTGCAAGTGTGAAAGGTCGGGAATGGCTGTTCTAGAGTGTATTCTCTCCACACAATGTGAATGTAATGTCTGTTAGCAAGATAACGAACGAATAGTTTCATTGTCTTTGCAAAAGCGCGAGTTTAAACATAACTAGAGGCGTTGGGCTGACAGTGCGTAGATTTCTGTTCGGCGAGATGACTTTTAGACTTTTTATGCCCACTAAAACGTCTGTAGTCTCATTTAGCCTTGTTTATAGAGGACATGTTTTTGTCTGGTAACTTTCCAACTACACGTCCAAAGCAGATTTTCAGTTTTTCTGAAGGCGACACGAATGTGAACGATGTCAGGAATAGCAGCATGATATTAGTAAATTCATTCGTTTATAGACGTATTTACTAGAACTAAATACAGTGTAAACAAAACAAATTAAACGTTGTTATTATTATGTATATTTATATGTATTAGCCAAACCCAAACATAAATGTTGCGTAAAATGTAAGCTTATCTCCAGGTTTCAGGATGTCCTTCATTACCAACATCCACCACCAGGTGGAACTGTGTCATGACTGAGGGAGAGCGAGGCACAGAGACGCTGCATCAGGGAGAGAGAGAGAAAGAGAAAACCACTCAGCCCTCTGATTGGCTGTCTTGTCCAAGTGTGCAGGCAGGCTGGCCCCTCCCCCCTCCAGTGCTGCATCTCTCAGTCTGCTCTTGCTGGTGTTGCCGTGGCGAGGCTTCCCTCCTCTACCTCACCCCCCCCCTCGTAGATCTGGCCACCAGCTAGGGATGGACCCCACACGAGGAGCACACACGAACCCCAGCCCCCGGCCCCGAAACACTGGGACGCAAGGTAAGACCGGGATGGAGGAGAGGAGAGGGGATGGAGGAGAGAGGGATGAGGGATGGAGGAGAGATGAGGGATGAGGGAGAGAGAGGACGACAGCAGCATCTGTGGCACCGTGTGTTTCTGTGAGCGAGGGAGGAAGGGAGAGAGGGAAGGAGGGAGAGGGGAGAGGGATGGAAGGAGGGGAGGGAGAGGGGAGGGATGCGTTTGGTGATGGTGGTTGTGGGGTGACATGGCTCCTTTTTCTCTCTAGCATACGGTGTGTGTGTGTGTGTGTGTCATGATCATGGAGGCTTGTTTACAAAGGTTGTCCTCAGTAAGCCCTCGCCATCTCATCTCTCTGTATCTCTCCTCTTTCTGTGCCTCTCTGTCTGTCTCATCTCTCAATCTCTCTCTATCCTTCTGTGCCTCATCTCTCTGTCTCTCTCTCTCTTTCTGTGCCTCTCTCTCTGTCTCTCTCTCTTTCTGTGTACATCTCTCTCTCTCCATCATTTCTCTGTCTCTCTCTCTCTTTCTGTGTACATCTCTCTATCTCTGTATCCATCTATTTCTGTGTACATCTCTCTCCTCTACTCCTCTCTCTCTCTATCTCTCTCTCTCCATCTCTCTCTGTCTATCTCTCTTTCTGTGTCCATCTGTCTCTCTTCTCTCTCTGTCACCTCATTCTCTCTCTCTCTCTCTCTCTCTCTCTCTCTCTCTCTCTCTCTCTCTCTCTCTCTCTCTCTCTCTCTCACTAAAACCTCCATATCCTGGCAGTAAATAGCTGTTTTACATGTGATTAGATCATGTCTAGTCTGTGAGTGTGTTTCTATGTGCCTGTGAAGGGCGTTTCTGTGTGTGCTTGAAAGTGTGTGTCTGTGGATGTGTGTGTCTGTGGTTTTGTGTGTCTGTTGGTTGGTGTGTGCCAGTGTGTGTGTGTGTGTGTGTGTCTCAATGAGGAGGAGAGGACAGGAGAGGAGGAGACAGGAGAGGAGGAGACAGGAGAGGAGGAGACAGGAGAGGAGGAGACAGGAGAGGAGGAGACAGGAGAGGAGGAGACAGGAGAGGAGGAGACAGGAGAGGAGGAGACAGGAGAGGAGGAGACAGGGATTCTGAGAGAGTAGGAGATCAGATTACCTTGAGAAGGGCATGGATCACTGCTCCGGTGTGTGTGTGTAGGAGTCAGGTGGCTGAGCGGTTAGGGAATCGGGCTATTAATCAGAAGGTTGCCGGTTCGATTCTGGCAGTAAAAAATTGCGTTGTGTCCTTGGGCAAGGCACTTCACCCTACTTGCCTCGGGGGGAATGTCCCTGCTAATTGACTACATGTCTAAATGTATAATCTGAGCAGCCAACACTGTGTGTGTGTGTTGTATCTACCATTACAGCCAACACTGTGTGTGTGTGTGTGTTGTATCTATACATAACAGCCAGCTCTGTGTGTGTGTGTTGTATCTATACCATTACAGCCCAACACTGTGTGTGTGTGTTGTATCTATACCATTACAGCCAGCTCTGTGTGTGTGTGTGTGTTGTATCTATACCATTACAGGCAGCACTGTGTGTATGTTGTATCTATACCATTACAGGCAGCACTGTGTGTGTGTGTGTGTTGTATCTATACCACTACAGCCAACACTGTGTGTGTGTGTGTGTGTTGTATCTATACCATTACAGGCAGCACTGTGTGTGTGTGTGTGTTGTATCTATACCATTACAGGCAGCACTGTGTGTGTGTGTGTGTGTTGTATCTATACCATTACAGCCAACACTGTGTGTGTGTGTGTGTTGTATTCTATACCATTACAGCCAGCTCTGTGTGTGTGTGTGTGTTGTAATCTATACCATTACAGCCAACACTGTGTGTGTGTGTGTGTGTTGTATCTATACCATTACAGCCAGCACTGTGTGTGTGTGTGTGTTGTATCTATACCATTACAGCCAACACTGTGTGTGTGTGTGTGTTGTATCTATACCATTACAGCCAGCTCTGTGTGTGTGTGTTGTATCTATACCATTACAGCCAACACTGTGTGTGTGTGTGTGTGTTGTATCTATACCATTACAGCCAGCTCTGTGTGTGTGTGTGTGTGTGTGTGTTGTATCTATACCATTACAGGCATC
>CAEFZP010001447.1:0-2500 GCA_903064625.1 Mallotus villosus | reverse complement strand
GAGATCATCCACATCACACACACCCTCAAACACCAGGTGAGATCACACACACCCTCAAACACCAGGTGCACATCACACACACCCTCAAACACCAGGTCAGATCCACACACACCCTCAAACACCAGGTCAGATCATCCCCATCACACATACGCTCAAACACCAGGTCAGATCACACACATCACACACACGCTCAAACACCAGGTGAGATCACACACACCCTCAAACACCAGGTCAGATCACACACACCCTCAAACACCAGGTCAGATCATCCACATCACACACACCCTCAAACACCAGGTGAGATCATCCACATCACACACACCCTCAAACACCAGGTGAGATCACACACACCCTCAAACACCAGGTGAGATCACACACACGCTCAAACACCAGGTCAGATCATCCACATCACACACACCCTCAAACACCAGGTCAGATCACACACACCCTCAAACACCAGGTCAGATCATCCACATCACACACACCCTCAAACACCAGGTGAGATCATCCACATCACACACACACCCTCAAACACCAGGTGAGATCACACACACCCTCAAACACCAGGTCAGATCACACACACGCTCAAACACCAGGTGAGATCATCCACATCACACACACCCTCAAACACCAGGTCAGATCATCCACATCACACACAACCCTCAAACACCAGGTGAGATCACACACACCCTCAAACACCAGGTCAGATCACACACACGCTCAAACACCAGGTGAGATCATCCACATCACACACACCCTCAAACACCAGGTCAGATCATCCACATCACACACACCCTCAAACACCAGGTCAGATCACACACACGCTCAAACACCAGGTCAGATCATTCACATCACACACACGCTCAAACACCAGGTCAGATCATCCACATCACACACACGCTCAAACACCAGGTCAGATCATCCCCTCACACACACGCTCAAACACCAGGTCAGATCACACACACCCTCAAACACCAGGTCAGATCACACACACGCTCAAACACCAGGTGAGATCATCCACATCACACACACCCTCAAACACCAGGTCAGATCATCCACATCACACACACGCTCAAACACCAGGTCAGATCACACATACACCCTCAAACACCAGGTCAGATCACACACACACGCTCAAACACCAGGTCAGATCACACACACGCTCAACACCAGGTGAGATCATCCCCTCACACACACACGCTCAAACACCAGGTCAGATCACACACACGCTCAAACACCAGGTGCACATCACACACACGCTCAAACACCAGGTCAGATCACACACACCCTCAAACACCAGGTCAGATCACACACACCCTCAAACACCAGGTCAGATCACACACACCCTCAAACACCAGGTCACATCACACACACCCTCAAACACCAGGTCAGATCATCCACATCACACACACTCTCAAACACCAGGTCAGATCATCCCCTCACACACACACTCAAACACCAGGTCAGATCATCCCCTCACACACACGCTCAAACACCAGGTGAGATCATCCCCTCACACACACCCTCAAACACCAGGTCAGATCATCCCCTCACACACACACTCAAACACCAGGTCAGATCATCCCCTCACACACACGCTCAAACACCAGGTCAGATCATCCCCTCACACACACACTCAAACACCAGGTCAGATCATCCCCTCACACACACGCTCAAACACCAGGTCAGATCATCCCCTCACACACACACTCAAACACCAGGTCAGATCATCCCCTCACACACACGCTCAAACACCAGGTGAGATCATCCCCTCACACACACCCTCAAACACCAGGTCAGATCATCCCCTCACACACACGCTCAAACACCAGGTCAGATCATCCACATCACACACACGCTCAAACACCAGGTGAGATCATCCACATCACACACACGCTCAAACACCAGGTGAGATCATCCACATCACACACACGCTCAAACACCAGGTCAGATCACACACACACCCACACCCTCAAACACCAGGTCAGATCACACACACACCCTCAAACACCAGGTCAGATCACACACACCCTCAAACACCAGGTCACATCACACACACGCTCAAACACCAGGTCAGATCACAACACACCCTCAAACACCAGGTCACATCACACACACACCCACACCCTCAAACACCAGGTCAGATCACACACACACCCTCAAACACCAGGTCAGATCACACACACACCCACACCCTCAAACACCAGGTCAGATCACACACACACCCTCAAACACCAGGTCAGATCACACACACCCTCAAACACCAGGTCACATCACACACACGCTCAAACACCAGGTCAGATCACACACACGCTCATACACCAGGTCAGATCATCCACATCACACACACGCTCAAACACCAGGTCAGATCACCACACACGCTCAAACACCAGGTCAGATCATCCACATCACACACACGCTCAAATACCAGGTCAGATCACACACACCCTCAAACACCAGGTCAGATCACACACACCCTCAAACACCAGGTCAGATCACA